>CAWUFW010003004.1:1857500-1965297 GCA_963921515.1 Calotriton arnoldi | reverse complement strand
CATGTCATGTGGGAGAGTTGGGTTGGCTCGACAGGGCGTGCAGTTTGCACACAGAGGAAAAGTTCCAGAACAGGTGTTGGCTTCCTGGGGGATGTAGATGGCCATCGGCCTCTCAGTTTGGCCTCCTCGGACGGCCCCTCTTCTTGGGGGGGACCCTCAGGTGCAGGCTGCGGTGGTGCAGGGGACTCTCTGCCAGAGTCCTCCTCCCTCCCTGTGGCATTTGCAGTTGTTTCAGCAGCAGATGTTGTGGGCACACAGGGAGGTGAGGCCATGTTGGTGCTGATCTGGCGGAGGCATGTCAGTATGTCCCTATGCACCGCTGTCAGTTGTTCCAATGTGTCCCACTTGGACTCCATGCCAGACATGTGTGTCTCGACATGTGACATGTGTGTCTCGACATGTGACATGTGTGTCTCGACATGTGACATGTGTGTCTCGACATGTGACATGTGTGTCTCGACACGGGACATGTGGGAGTCCAAGTGGGCATGATGGGCAGCCTGCTGCTGTTGTATGTCCTTGAGGATCCCCACTACCTGGCTGACCTCTCCGGTGCTAGCCTGGTACGCATCCGCGATGCGTGCCAGTTGTGGGTCATCATGCAGTCCAGACCCCTCTGCAAAGAGCGACCTATGTCTACCACCCCTCCCACCACCCCTGGCGACAAGTGCAGGACCTGCGGTGGCACGCACAGGTGACCGTGGGCCCACTTGGGTGTTGTTCCTGGGCTCGTTGTCACCAGCTCCAGTTTGGGCCTGGGTCCCTGCGCTGTTGTCATCTGTGGTCCTTGGTCTGTCCGTGTTGGCAGGGGTGGCCTGTGTGTTGGCAGTTGTTGGAGGGGTGGGTGCAGGGGGTGCAGATGTTGGTCCTGCTGGTTCTGCATGATGACTCACACCGGAGGGGTCCAGCTGGTTCTTCGCCATCCGAGGAGTGCAGAGGCTGATCCACACCAGTGAGCTCAGTGTTCCCCGGAGCCTGGGACAGGGACTCCTCCTCATCTGCTGCTGTGTCCCCATCATCACCTGTTTTGGGGAGAGACACAGATTGTATGTTATGTTTCTACTGGCATCAATTGTTCAAACACCTGACAGTTGTGACTGTACCTCTGGATGTGGGCCTGGACATTGCATTCTCCTAAATTGTGACAGTCAGAGAGTGATATTGGTGTAGCACATTGTCCTGCCAACCTGTGGCATGTCAATGTGAATGTTGAGGTGTGTGCATGACCAGCATTGGTGGTATTTGCTTGCCATCCGGGCCTCCTTCTCCCCCAGCCCAGTTATCCCACCATGAAGCGTGCTTCCATTGCAGGGAGTGCAAGTTGTCTTTCAGGATGTCAGTCAGTGGTGTCCTGCTGTTGGTTGTTGCACAGTTCCCAGCAGGGCCTTGTGCTCCCCCCAGCAGTACCCAGTGTCAGCCATCTTGTGAGTCTTTTTCCACTCCCTGTGATGTAAGCATGGTTCAGGGTGGTGTTGATGGGCCAATTGTGAGGCTGACCAATATCTGTGACTACCACTCCCATCATGCTATTGCCTCCACCCCCTTCCCAGCATGCCCATCCTTCCTTCCTTTTGACTCTGCTTCCCTGTGGGGTGGGGTGGGGGTGCCTGTGCTGACAGGATGGCTGGGAGTGTTGTCCTGGCAGTTGTTTGGCTATAAGTCCCAAGAGTGTCCCTGTGCTTCACACAGCATAACCCAGGGTGGTGGTTCTTTGTGGGATCTTCAGTTAGGATGTGAGGCATTGCATTCTCCCATGTGGGTTATGTGGAGTTAGTGTTGAGGGGTGTGTGAGGGGAGGTGCTTGTAACTATGGTCAGTGCTGTGAGTCCTCCCTTCCCACCCAGCCAGATATCCCACCATGGAACGTGCTTCCATTGCAGGGAGTGCAAGTTGTCTTTCAGGATGTCAGTCAGTGGTGTCCTGCTGTTGGTTGTTGCACAGTTCCCAGCAGGGCCTTGTGCTCCCCCCAGCAGTACCCAGTGTCAGCCATCTTGTGAGTCCTTTTCCACTCCCTGTGATGTGAGCATGGTTGTATGCGTGTTGGTCGTACGGCTTGTGCTCCGGGCGAGTCGGTCGTGTTTTGCACCCACAGCATCGTACTACGTGGGTCGGAGTTCGCGGGTACGTTTCGTTTGGGTTCAATCTGGGTGCGTGTCGGTCTGTTCGTTTCGCGTGATTTCCCGGCCGGATGGCTTGTTTACGTCCGGCTCGGTCGGTCGTTTTCTATTCCTTCCGAGTCGGTCGGATTTCACATGCATTTCATCGTACTACCTGGGTCGTAAGGCGCCGGTCCGAGTCGGTCGGACTAAATTCCCGTACCGAGTCGGTCGGTATTTTTTCCGGGCCGAATCGGAATCGGCCCCTCTGTAGTGAGGTTGGAAACAAGAAAAAAAATCAACAGAATGTTGAGGTTGCAAACAAAAAGAAAAAGGACACTGTTGAAGATATTGTAGGATATCAGTTAGAAAATAGTTCAGTTATCAACTGCTATGCTAATGTAGTTGTGAACGTCATATTTTTTCTAGAAATTCTTCAACAACAAATTATGGAGAATCGAGAAAAAAGATTTTGTTCTTCATTACATTCAATTTATGAAAACTTGACAAGCGATAAAACTAAAATCCAAAGTGCTTCTGACATTCGCCATCTTCTAGATATATGTTCTGGTTCTTCACAATTTACACTGAATGTACAGCAAGATGCTCAGGAATTTCTTATGTTTGTGCTTGCAGTATTGGAAGATGAAGGAATACAAATTGAAAATCTGTTTGGAGTACGTTACAGATGGGACCATAAATGTGATAGCTGTTCATTTTCTTCTACCACTGAAATTGACACTGAATACCAGATTGCAAAACAGTGTCTTTTAACAAATTAGTAAAATCAGCTAATCAAAATATGGAATGTAGTCACTGTAAATCTGAAATGTTTTCATTTTAATGATACAACGTGGTGGAGCAGATGGAAGAAAATTGGAAACTAAAATTAAAAATGTTGTGGCAAGCCAACTGTCAATATCAGGAAGAACTTTCAAAGCAGTGGCAATTATTTTCCACGATGGACCTTCTACAACATCTGGACACTATACTGTGTATTTACAGTGCAATAAAGGATGGATCCATTGTAATGATGCCCATTTGGTATTCAAAAGTCGGTTGCCTTATGAATTACCAAATTCATATCTAATATTTTTGATGCCTAAGTTCTGAAAACATCATTCGGCCTATTGGGAAGGTGTCAACATGAATTAATGAGTTTATTTTGGAAATTTTCAATACAAACGATTTCAGAAATATCATTCGGCCTAGTGGGAAGATATAGATATGAATTAAGAAGTGTATTTTGGATATTTTCAATGCAAATGATTTTGCAAACATCATTCGGCCTATAGGGAAGATGTGAAGATTTACTGTTTCAATTATCGTTTTTATTCTTTGATATTGTATTTAGAAAATTGTTTTTGAAAGAAGCAGTTCATATACTTTTTTGTTGTAGTATTTGCAATGTGAATGAGAGTGTTTATTTTAGAAAATGTAAACAGATAGTTGAATTTGTTGTAAATATTTTGAATAATGATTTGTTTTTTTAACAATTTTATTGATTGTAATTTTTTGCCCGCTGTAACATGATGATCAAGATTGAAATCACTGTGTATGGTGAAATTCAATAGAATCTGAAAACAGCAAAAAAGGCAAACTGAATATGTTATGTAATTGTAAAATTATGTTATGTTTCTAAAAGTATAATATTATCTGTAATAACAATATTTTTTCTTTTCTTTTACAGAAACTAATTCTAAAGTTTCAAAATATTTTAAATTTAAATTATAATAAAACAACTGAAAAAATGTTATAATCAGTTTCATATCTACTTCAAAAAAGGTAAGATTAAGTCACCCAAGCACTACCCATGCACTGCTACAATCACCAGTGCAGTATCCATACAATCCTCTAACTGCCTAGACACTGCTCATTCACACCTTCAATTACCCAGGTAGTACCCATGCAGACCAGCAATACCACTGTCACTCCCCATGCACTCCTCTAATCACCCAGCCAGTACCATGTACTTATCCAATCACTGCGCCAATACCCAAACACTTATAAATTCACCATGCACTCTCCTTGCAGTACTCTACATTCAGTCGGTACCCATGTACTCATGCAATGACCCAGGCACTAACACCAGCACTGCTACAATTCCCTGTGCACTACCCATGCAGTCCTCTAAGCACCTAGACACTACTCATGCACTCCTTCAATTACCCAGGTACTACCCATGCAATCCAGCCATCGCCCTGTCACTACCCATGCACTCCTCCAATCACCCAGCCACTACCATGTACTTAAACAATCAGTCCGCCAATACCTAAGCACTTGTAAATTCACCATGCACTCTCCTTGCAGTACTCTAATCATTCAGTCAGTACCCATGTACTCATGCAATGACCCAGGCACTAACACATGCACTGCTACAATCCCCTGTGCACTACCCAAGCAGTCCTCTAAGCACCTAGACACTGCTCATTCCCTCCTTCAATTACCCAGGTAATACCCATGCAATCCAGCCATCGCCCCGTCACTACCCATGCACTCCTCCAATCACCCAGCCAGTACCATGTACTTAAACAATCAGTCCGCCAATACCTAAGCATTTGTAAATTCACCATGCGCTCTCCTTGCAGTACTCTAATCATTCAGTCGGTACCCATGTACTCATGCAATGACCCAGGCACTAACACATGCACTGCTACAATTCCCTGTGCACTACCCATGCAGTCCTCTAAGCACCTAGACACTGCTCATTCACTCCTTCAATTACTCAGGTACTACCCATGCAGTCTAGCCATCGCCCCGTCACTCCCATGCACTCCTCCAATCACCCAGCCAGTACCATGTACTTATCGAATCACTCCGCCACTACCTAAGCACTTGTAAATTCACCATGCACTCTCCTTGCAGTACTCTAATCATTCCTTCGGTACCCATGTACTCATGCAATGACCCAGGCACTAACACATGCACTACTATAATTCCCTGTGCACTACCCATGCAATCCAGCCATCGCCCTGTCACTACTCATGCACTCCTCCAATCACCCAGCCACTACCATGTACTTAAACAATCAGTCCGCCAATACCCAAGCACTTGTAAATTCACCATGCGCTCTACTTGAAGTACTCTAATCATTCAGTCAGTACCTATGTACTCATGCAATGACCCAGGCACTAACACATGCACTGCTACAATCCCTTGTGCACTACCCATGCAGTCCTTTAAGCACGTAGACACTGCTCATTCACTCCTTCAATTACCCAGGTAGTACCCACGCAATCCAGCCATCGTCCTGTCACTACCCATGCATTCCTCCAATTACACAGCCAGTACCATGTACTTTTCCAATCACTCCGCCAATACCGAAGCACTTGTAAATTCACCATGCACTCTCCTTGCATAACTCTAATGATTCAGTCGGTACCCATGTACTCATGCAATAACCTAGGCACTAACACATGCACTGCTACAATCCCCTGTGCACTACCCATGCAGTCCTCTAAGCACCTAGACACTACTCATTCACTCCTTCAATTACCCAGGTAGTACCCATGCAGTCCAGCCATCGCCCTGTCACTACCCATGCACTCCTTCAATCACTCAGCAACTACCATGTACTTAAACAATCAGTCCGCCAATACCTAAGCACTTGTAAATTCACCATGCACTCTCCTTGCATGACTCTAATCATTCAGTCGGTACCCATGTACTCATGCAATGACCCAGGCACTAACACATGCACTGCTACAATTCCCTGTGCACTACTCATGCAGTCCTCTAAGCACCTAGACACTACTCATTCACTCCTTCAATTACCCAGGTAGTACCCATGCAGTCCAGCCATTGCCCTGTCACTACCCATGCACTCCTCCAATCACCCAGCCAGTACCATGTACTTTTCCAATCACTCCGACAATACCCATGCACTCTCCTTGCAGTACTCTAATCATCCAGTCAGTACCCATGTACTCATGCATTGACCCAGGCACTAACACATGCACTGCTACAATTCCCTGTGCACTACCCATGCAGTCCTCTAACCCCCCAGACACTACTCATTCACTCCTTCAATTACCCAGGTAGTACCCATGTACTCATGAAATCACGCAGGCACTACTTATACACTACTCTATTCACCCATGCACTACTGATACACTCCTGGAATTATCCAGACACTACCTATACACTATGCTTTTACTCGTCCCATCATCTAGGCACTACCCATACAGTCCTTCGATCACCCAGGTACTATCCTTGCAGTTATACAAACACCCACACATTAATAAAGCACTTACAAAATCACTCAGATTCTATCCATGTACTCCTTCAATCAGTCACGCATCAATTCATTAAACCAAATAGGCGGTTCTAAAAATAACCATTTTTTTTCTTCTTTTGTTGTTTTCTTCTTTTTTTGTCTTTTTTAAACGATTTTTTACATTTTTTTGGTGTTTATTTTATTCAAAAATTGAAGAAAAAAAACAGAGCCAACAACAAAAATATGGCAAAAAATATGCAATTTAACAGCATTGCATTAAAGAAAATAAAAAAAAATTAACAATGGTGATTCTGGATTGCAATGAGGATTGCATCCATCGACTGCTCCCCAACGCAAAGAGTCTTTCTGCATTTAATGCAGACCTGCTCTACACGAGCTAAATCACGATGAATGGTGGCAGGTGTTGTGCCACTTGAAGAAGTACTGGGCCCATCATGTCCTTCTTTCTCCTGTTGCTGCCTTAGTTGTTCTCGAGCAAGTCGTCTTGGATGTATAGTTTGAAGATGTTTTAACATCGATGATGTGCCACATGAATACTTTTTTTCTGATCCACGTGAAAGCACTTGCTCACAAATTGAGCAAGTGACTTTCCTTGCATTAACCTTCTTTTCTCCTGGTGGTATAGTAAAAAATGCCCATACCACACTCTCATATCTCTTTTTGCGAGGTTCTTCCAAATCTTCTTCTTCCTCTGGTGGAAGTTGCTGAGATGATGATGCAGCAGCCATTTTCAGAAGAAGAAAAATAAACACCAAAAAGATGTAAACACACCTAGTAGAGAAGAGGTCTGTCTCTATAGATGGTCCTAGAAGAATGAAAGAAAAATGGGTGGGGTCCTACAACTTCTAGAATAAAAAGCCTGTAAACCAATCATAAACTTTCTTTTCAAGTCACATGGGATTCGCGTAGGGCGGGCGCCGTGGCGCGGAACATGAGCGCACCCGACGCGGTTCCGCAAAAATACATTTAAAAATAATATATCTTTAAACCGGTTACAAATATATAACTTATATAATTTTCTTAAATCATGTCTTGGTGTAATATATACAATAAAGTTATATATACATACTTTTAAAGGTTAAAAATTTACGATGGAATCGCGCACGCAACGCGACATCGCAACTCACATACGTGACGTACCGTGGGGCCGAAACCGCGCACCACTCGCTAACCTAACGCGGAACGTGCACGACTTAACCAATATGGTGGCGAATTACTTCAATTCGCGCAAGGATAGAGACAGGTGCACGATGGGTACGCGCATCTTTTTAAAAAAATTTTTTTTAAAAAGGTTAATTTAATTTTAGAAAGAAAAAAATGTACATTTACAAAAAAATTAAAAACAACAAAAAAACATTTCTTGCATATTATACTTACATACTAGCATTTAAAAAAAAAATATGAAATTCACTGAAAAAACAATAGGTTGCAGCTAAGTTATAGTTAGAAATTAGCATTTAAAAAACCTTTGAAATTCACTGAAAAAACCATAGGTTTCAGGCGCGTTATAGTTAGAAATTAGCATTTAAAAAACCTTTGAAATTCACTGGAAAAAACCATAGGTTTCAGGCACGTTATAGTTAGAAATTAGCATTTAAAAAACCATTGAAATTCACTGAAAAAACCATAGGTTTCAGGGACATTATAGTTAGTTGGACATTTCACTCGTACAAAACCAGAGAAATTCGGCCGTTATAGTTAGTAGGGCTAACTATAATTTGCGCCCCTGCAATGCACTGCTGATGACGTCACATATTACATCACTCATGACATGGTCAGTGACATCACTGATGACATCTCAAATGACATCACTGCTGACATCACTGATGACATCATCCACGTGATAATCTGATGCACCTCCTCACACCCTAATATAATCTTTGATACACCCACTCTAAAATACAGACTACAAAATTCAAAACCATAGACACACCAATACCAGTTACTACATACGCACACACTGATTCCTAGGTCTACACACACATCCACTCATTAACTCATACCGTCAATCATACATGCAGTCACTCATCAATACAGTACTATCATATGGACTCATACACCTATATAGACTTACACACCACCACTCATCCATAGAGTTACTCACACACCTAGTCAGTCATGCAAAGAATCAATCACATCCATTTACTCACCTATACAGTTATACACAGACTACCTCACTTATTTATACAAATACTAACACATACTTACTCTCTTATACAATCACTGATACAAGCACACACTCATCCATACAGCCACTCTCACAATTACTCACTCTCACATATAGTCATTTATATACTCCAACACTCACATATACTGCCTTTCACATATGTAGTTACTCACACATATACCACTGAGACATCCATTCACTCACCAACACACCCATACACACACTCACCCACCCATACAGCCCTTCACACATGCACTATTGAACCCATACACCAAGTCAATCACCCACTCACACATCTATGCAGAGTCACCCACCCCCACCTACTCACACAAACACTTAGGCACCCATACTGTTAATCAGACAACCAATCAATATGTTAATGTTAATGTTAAAAATGATTTATAAAGTGTGCGTACACCGGGTGGTTTCATGGCGCTGTAGAAGGCTCTTTGTGCTATCGATGAAGACATTAATTATAGGCTTGAGCAAATATCCATGTTTTAAGGGACTTCCTAAATTGCAAGAGGTTCGTGCAGGACCGTATTTCCAGCGGGAAGGAGTTCCACAGTTTGGGGGCAAGGGTAGCAAATCTGCGGCCTCCTTGACGTACCCGCTTGAATGCCGGAGTGGTGAGGAGTGAGAGGTGGGCAGAACGCAGGTTGCGTGAGGGAGTGTGCCTAAATATCAGGCTGTTAATAAATACGGGACTATTGCCATGCAGGGATTTAAAGATGAGGCAGCCTGTTTTGAAGGTACAGCGCTGGGAAATGGGGAGCCAGTGCAATTTCCTCAGCAAGGGGGTTGCTGGTTGCCATTTAGGTTGTCGAAAGACCAGTTGGGCTGCATGGTTTTGGGCCATCTGAAGCCGTTTGAGCAGGTAGAGTGGCATGCCCAAGTATACAGAATTGGCATAGTCCAGGTGCGACAGGACGGTGGCTATTATGACCTGGATCAGTGCTTCCTGAGTGAGAAGGCGATGTATCTTCCTGATCTTACGCAGTTGAAAGAAACACTTGGAGATAACCACGCCAACCTGGGTTTTTAGTGAAAGGTCATTGTTGAGGGAGACTCCTAGTGTTTTGGCCGAGGGGGAGGGGGAGGGAGGGGATCCTAGCTCTGGTGGCCAGTAGTGAGGACCCCAGTACTTATGACTGTCCCCAGTGAGAACAAGCTCTGTCTTACCAGGGTTTAGTTTGAGATGGTTGTGGTCCATCCATTGTTGGATGTGCAGCATTGTGGCCTGGAAATCGGTGACCGAGTTGTGGGAGTTGTCAATCTTAAAGAGTAGTTGAAGGTCATCTGCATAGTTAAAAACCGTCACCTTCCTGTCTTTGAGGGACTGAATAAAGGGGGCGATATAAAGATTAAACAGGTGAGGAGAGAGAGCCGAGCCCTGTGGAACACCACAGGTAGTTTTGCGTGGGGGAGCCAAGAAGTGTCCTTGACGGACGGCCTGGGAGCGACCTTCCAAAAAGGAAGTGAGCCAGAGAGCCGCCGCACCTTGAATACCAGCATGTTTGACACGGTCAGACAGAATAGTGTGGTCGACCGTGTCAAAGGCGGCGGAAAGGTCCAATAATACCAGTGCCTGAGGGGAGCTTCTGTCGGCGTTGTCCCGGAGAGTGTCCAGGACAGCGAGGATTACGGTTTCAGTGGAATGAGCCGGCCGAAACCCTGCCTGATGAGGGTCCAGATATTTAGATTCCTCCAAAAAGTTAGATAGACATTTAGCTACATGGGCCTCTAGTACCTTCGCCAAGAATGGAAGCAAGGAAATCGGGCGATAGTTAGGCAGGAGCGCGGGATCAGCTCCAGGTTTTTTTAGGAGGGGTACCACTATGGCTTTCTTGAAGGCCATAGGGACTTGGCCGGATGAAAGTGACTCGTTCAGAAGGGCAAGTGCGGGGCCCGGGTAGACTGCAAGGCAGTCCTTAAGTATATGTGGTGGGCAACAGTCAGAAGGGGCACCTGATTTGACTTTTACTAGGAGATCCTGAAAGGTCTCAGTGCTAATAGTAGGGAAACAGCTGATAGTACGGTTGTTTCTGTGCACACACAGACAGTCATACAGCTAGTCGCCAACACATGCAGCTGTTTATAGACCAACTGACAGACTGATACAGACATTTACAGTTGACTCACTAACCCATGCATTCAGTAAGATACACTTAATCAGTCGCTTATACAATTAGTCACACACCTACTAAATCATCAATTCAGACACTAATACATCCACTCATTCTTCAAAACACCTTCGCATATATATATATATATAAAACATATTTAAACTATAAAGAAACACACATTCACTGGATGATGCATCAGTGATGTCAGCAGTGATGTCATTTGAGATGTCATCAGTGATGTCACTGACCATGTCATGAGTGATGTAATATGTGACGTCATCAGCAGTGCATTGCAGGGGCTCAAGTTATAGTTAGCCCTACTAACTATAACGGCCGAATTTCTCTGGTTTTGTACGAGTGAAATGTCCAACTAACTATAACGTCCCTGAAACCTATGGTTTTTTCAGTGAATTTGTAAGGTTTTTTAAATGCTAATTTCTAACTATAATGTCCCTGAAACCTATGGTTTTTTTCAGTGAATATATATATATATATATATATGTGTGTGTGTATGTCTATACATGTGTATGTCGTGGAGTCGCTGACGTGAGTGCTGCCTTTCTGTGTCCCTCGACGATATCGGTGAGACGTGAGTGAGGGGAGTCACGGAATACCTTTTTCATATATATATATATATATATATATATATATATATATATATATATATATATATATATATACGGGGGCCACAGTTCCTCTCCATCTTGAAGCTCAGGCAGCAACGGTGCCTGACATGGGTGAGGGGCACACAAAATTTGCAGTACACTTCCAACATGCAGGAGACACGCACTCCGGTGCAATGACTCCAAAGTTAGGCGTGAATTTTCAACATTTATTCCAGTGCAAACACCACTGGATTTATTGCACCAGAGTGCACGTCTCCTGCATGTTGTGAGTGTACAGCGAATGTACATCTATCTATCTATCTATCTATCTATCTATCTATCTATCTATATATATATAGTCTATGGAAAATGTATTGGATTTGGAGCCCGTTTATGAACTCTACTTTTTTCTTTGCACCCCCTTGACCAAATGCAGCCAAACTTTCAGTACTCCCTCAATGAAATGGGGGCAACAGGTCTGGAAAGTTTTGCTTATATTCGTATGTATATATATACATATATACACTGGAAAAAACAAAGGTTACAGAAATGTTATAGTTAGACTCAGTTTTTACACACACAAAGCCTTAGAAATTCAGCAGGTATAGTTATCTCAAGTAATGCTAAAAAAACACGATTTTGGACAATTTTCTGCCCATGAGGGGCCCTCACAGACCCCTCCATCAGTCCCATGGGGTCAGGGTACCTCTACCCTGAACCCTTCTATCACTTTTACATTTTATTTTCCCCATGGGAATTGTGTCCCACTGCACAAAATGGCAGCTTCAACTTTCCTCTCAGGTTGCAGCCAGCCAATCACGGCATTGCTGTTGGTGCGTGGGTGGATCCGCGTCTCTAGATATACATAAATCTTTTTTCATTAATAACTCCAAAACTACTGAACAGATTTACACCAAATTACAAATAGCACTCTTTCCGTTCAGAAGTTTGGGCTGTAGTTGTGTCTAAAATCCCTATGGGAAATTGCATGGGGAAAACGCATTTTGTGACCGCCTTTTTCTTGGCCCCAGCTTGATGGATCACCCCGAAACGTTCCAGACTGAAGTGACTGGCAAACTAGTTTTAAAACTTTTATGAAGATTCGTCAAACTGTACCAAAGTTATTAGCAAAATATATATATTACCTACTGTCGGTTGCCAATAGGTAGTTATAGTTGGGACCATGTTTCCATAGGAAAAGCGTTTTTTGACTTGCATATATCTTTGTTGCCGTTTGACAAATCTGCATGACATTTTCCAGAAATAGTGCCCCAGTGATTCTAGTTGTGCGTGGAAAGTTTTAGAGTCTGTCAAGTGGGGGCCGAGAAAAAGGGGGGGTTAAAAAAAAGTGTGTTTTCCATGTTAATTCCTGTAGGTGTTTAGAACGGGACTACAGCCAGAACCGCTTGACGGAATTACACTGAATTTGGCAGAAAGATAGCTTTTGGTTCCCAGATCACGCTTTCAGTTATTTGGTATAATCTGTTTGATAGTTTTGGAGATATTAAAGGAAAACCAAATTTGTATATCTGCCGGAGCCTAAGCACAGATCTCATGGTGGGATCTGATTGGCTGTCTACACTTAAACCAGGAAGTGTTGGCAGCCATCTTGGGATCAATATACATGATAGCACCCCACTGAAATGCATTGTAGTGAATGGGAGGTTTTGAGGGTCACAAAAAGGAGAACATATAAAGGGGGATAACAGATTTTAGTTACAATATAAATAATTTGTTCTTGTTCCATACAAATTTTTAGGAATAGTGGTGTGTTCTAAGGTGATTTTACCCTATGGAAAAGCCTTCTGCTGGGATTTCATGAATCATGTTTGAGAGAAAACTGTTTACTCATGATTTTTCCCATGAGGTTATGGAAAGTGCTCCAGAAGCTAAAATGAGAGCAGATTTTCTGTAAATTCACACTATCTTTCTCAACCATATGAAAATGAAGTCTGACATTCTCAGTCAATCAAGCACTTCCAACAGGAGCAGCCTGCCAGTTGATTCCCTTGTGTTTTACTGCAGCCTCCCAGAGTGTTCTTTTTTCAGTTTGAAAGCTTTATTCGAATAATAAGCAATACATAAAAACCAGTGATACAAAATACTGCAATACAAGATAAAAAACATATCGAATGAATGGTTAATATAAAGAAGGAGAGAAAGCTATTTTTAAATTATTAAGGGAATAAGGGGAGGGAGGGGAAAAAAAGAGGGAGAAAGAGGGAGGAGAGGAAGTTAAACATTCCAAAACTGATAAGATGAGAAACTGCATCTTACATCGGAATAGGAGAGATCATACTAATCAAGCTAATATATATAGTAAGTCAAAAAACATTGAAAGGCAAGGAGCAAAGAAAATAGACATTCAAGGAGGTTTAAAATTTGCAGCATTTACACGAGAATTATCTGTTAATACTAAATGATCTAAATAAGTAGTAAAAGGTAACCAAAAGAGATCTCTATTGACCAATGGTTTACAGGAGGAGGCAAAAGCAATATCAAGTCGGTGCATATGACAAAGACTGTTCCACCAGTGCTGGATGGAGAGTTTCGTGAGTGTTTTCCAATTGAGAGTGATGTGTTGGAAAGCTAAAGCGAGCATAAGGTCGAAAAGACCATTTTTGTGAGGAAGAAGGTCTAAGGAATCAGAGAGACTTCCAGAGAAAAGAAGGGGAATGGAATAGGGAATGGAAATATTAAATAGACGAGAAATATAGGATCAAACTTTCTTCCAGAAAGTAGAGACCGAGGGGCAAAGGAAAAGAAGGTGAAGAAGGTCAGCATTAGAGGAGCCACAGGTCCAACAGTTTGTATTAGTGGAGTGAGAAAATTTAGCGATAGAGGTGGGAGTAAGATAAAGTCTATGATAGAGAAAGAACATAGATTGAGTAAGAGAAGCAGAGCAAGAGATTTTGAGAGAGCGGGACCAAAGTTTGTCCCAGAAAATGATAGGCCACTCACATCCCAGGTCAGATTTCCATGAAAGTTCCAACTTAGTTTTAATACGTTCTGGATTAGGAGCTGAGAAGTATTTATACATAGGAGAAGCTTTAGGCAGCAAGAGAAGAATCTTGAGAAGAGAATTAGGAACAGGGGGAAGAGGTGAGGATGGGAGAGAATAGTAAATATCAAGAATGACCGTCATTAGAGTGGTACATTTCTGTAGGAAGGAGCGGGGACATTGAAAAGTGGTCTGAAATTGGGGAAATAGGCAAGGAGATAAACCATGAAAAAGGTCCTTGATGCAGATTATGCCCCGTGATCTCCAAGAGCTCCAAAAGATGGTTCTGCCATTAATGGTAATAAGGGAATTATCAAATAAACAACAGAAGAGTGAAGCAAAAAAGTTTAAAGGAAGCTTAAACAGAAATCACTCATGTTAATTAAAAGAGCCCTCACTCACCAACCTAGTTGGTGACATGCTTCATCATTGGGCTCCCACCAGAGAGGCCGAATGCCTCTCCGGTGTGCTACGACGCCTGATTACAGCGGAGCTGGTTTTTTGGTGACAAGTGCTGGTGCAAAAGTGAGGTTAAAAATGAACTTACTACTTCCTAAAAAATATTTTATTCAGTGGAGAGTAAGGCCAAGTTAAAAATATGTGATGGATGCTGTGGTTGAGTATATTGCTCAAACATATCCAAAGGTTTAAGAAAATCTGGTCTACATGTTTCAGCCTCTAAATGCTAGTTGCCAGGCTTTCGTCAGGACCGGAGACCATGGCGGTATGCGCACGCTAAGGCGCACCCTAACCTATGGTCTAAACAAGGGGACCGAGTTACTCAGTTTTTCAAAAAAGGCCTTCAGCTTCAGCTTCAGCTGCGCACTAGCGAAGGCATAACCAGGATCGCTCAGTTTGAGGGCAGATAACCAGACGCAATCATTTGTGTATTGTCACGTCTTATGTCTGTGTTTTTCCATGTCTCCTTTCCCTTTTCTCTCCTAACAGGTTTGCAAAAGGCGTTCATTAATTTGGATGGTATTAATTGAGGAACCGTGAGTAACTCGGTCCCCTTGTTTAGACCATAGGTTAGGGTGCGCCTTAGCGTGCGCATACCGCCATGGTCTCCGGTCCTGACGAAAGCCTGGCAACTAGCATTTAGAGGCTGAAACATGTAGACCAGATTTTCTTAAACCTTTGGATATGTTTGAGCAATATACTCAACCACAGCATCCATCACATATTTTTAACTTGGCCTTACTCTCCACTGAATAAAATATTTTTTAGGAAGTAGTAAGTTCATTTTTAACCTCACTTTTGCACCAGCACTTGTCACCAAAAAAAACCAGCTCCGCTGTAATCAGGCGTCGTAGCACACCGGAGAGGCATTCGGCCTCTCTGGTGGGAGCCCAATGATGAAG
Source organism: Calotriton arnoldi (assembly GCA_963921515.1). Lineage (NCBI taxonomy): Eukaryota > Metazoa > Chordata > Amphibia > Caudata > Salamandridae > Calotriton > Calotriton arnoldi. The sequence goes on along the minus strand of CAWUFW010003004.1, from coordinate 1,949,704 downwards.
CATGTCACCAACTAGGTTGGTGAGTGAGGGCTCTTTTAATTAACATGAGTGATTTCTGTTTAAGCTTCCTTTAAACTTTTTTGCTTCACTCTTCTGTTGTTTATTTGATATTTCCTTGGGGAATAAGAGTGGAAGCAGTGACTTTCCTTTCTCTCTAGTTGTTTATACACAATAAGGGAATTATGCCAAATAGGAGAATCTAAAAAGGATTCTCTAGAGATAGGTTTGGGATGTAACAAAGGTTTCAATAGGGAACAAGTGTGTTTAAACAAGGGTAGGGAGGTAAGAGGTGTTTTGGCAGAAAAGGCTAAAATTTATTTTAAAGAGAAAGGTAATGATGAGGTACGCTCAATGGAAAGCCACAGGGGAGTAAAAGGGGAAAGGTCAGAGAGGAGCCATTTGGAGGGCTGACGAAGACAAAACGACTTATGATATAAGCGAAAATTAGGGAAATTTACACCTCCGTTAGGTTTTGTCCTAAGAAGAGAAGAGAGAGAGATCCTGGGTTTTTTATTTTGCCAAAGAAATTTAGAAAGACGAGAATCAATTTGTTTAAAATAACAGGCGGGAATGTGGATAGGAAGCATAGAAAGAGTATAAATCAAAATAGGAGTAATCATCATCTTAATTGAGTCCAACCGACCCCACCACGAAAGAAAGAGAGGATTCCAAGAGGAAAGTAATTTGTCAATCCGAGACAGGATCGCAGCCATATTTAATTTAATAGAAGAGGCAATAGAGCTGGAGAACCATATACCTAGATATTTGATTTTAGAGCTATTCCATGCAAACCCAGTGGAAGAAAAGGAATGTGGAAGACAAAATTTAGTGAGAGGGAGTATTTCTGTTTTATCAGAATTGATTTTATATCCAGAGACAAGGAAAAAGGAAGTAAATTCATGTAATAAAGGAGGAATGGATGTTTTGGGATCAGAAATGAAGAGGAGGATGTCATCTGCGTAAGCAGAGAGTTTTAAATGTTGGTCACCATACGAAAATCCAGAAATAGAAACATTATTACGGATTGAGGATAGGAAGGGTTCAAGAGCAAGAACAAAAAGAAGAGGAGAGAGAGGACAACCTTGACGGACTACGCGTTGGAGGTGAAAGTAGGATGAAATACAGCCGTTAACTGGTACTGAAGCTCTGGGGGCAGAATATAATAAAGATATAAGAGAAGTAAATATGGGACCAAAACCATGCCATTTCAAAGATGCAAATAAGAAGGACCAATCTACTCTATCAAATGCTTTTTCAGCATCGACAGAAATGGCCGCTAAGGATGTGGAGAGGGAAGGAACTTTGTTTAAAACATTAAGAAAGAGACGAGAATTATCCGAGGTCAACCTGCCTCTGACAAAACCACATTGCTCCTTACCAACTAAATGAGGTAAAAGAGGATCTAAACGTAAAGCAAGTGTCTTGGCAAAAAGTTTATAATCAACATTAACCAGGTAAATCGGCCTATAGTTTTTGCAAAACATAGGATCTCGTCCCTCTTTATGGATAAGGCAAATTTTGGCCTCTTGAAAAGTACCTTCTGTTTTGCCAGAGAGAAAGAAGGAGTTTAGGAAGGAGTAAGTTAGAAAAATGCTAATAAAATTCAACTGAAAAACCATCCGGGCCAGGAGTTTTCCCTTTCTTTAAAGCGGTTAAAGCAGAGGAAAGTTCATTAAGGGATAGGTCAACCTCAAGATCAGAAAGATTAAGATGAGAGTTGGATGGGGATGGTAAATTATCAAGATAGGATTGAATGAGGGAACTAGAGGGAGGGGACTCCGGGGTGTATAGATCCTTATAGAATAGTTTAAATTTGTTAAGAATATCTTGATCCTTATGAAGAAGAGAACCATCCGAAGAATGAATAGAGTCAATCAGCGTACGGTCTTTACGGGATTTAAGGTAGTTTGCTAAAAGTTTTCCAACTTTATTACGACCTCCGTAATAACGAGCACTGCTACGGAGAAGTATGGAAGAGGCGTTATCAGTCGAAGTTTTATTGAATGCCAATTTAGCGCGAATCAGAGCTGGCAGGACCTCGTCATCCGATGAAGTATAGAATTTGTGCTCTAAAGCTTTGATGTGGGCCAAGGTAGCTTTATGTTGTTGAAGGAAACGTTTCTTTTTTTTTAGACAAAGTCTATAATGAAACTCCTTGCAGTGGCTTTAAAGGAATCCCAAATTATGTAGGGGGAGGAGCTAGGATCGTTATTTAGGTCAAAAAATTCATTAGCAAAGGTGATGAAAGAAGAAGAGAAAAGTGGGTCCAGTAGAAGAGAGTTGTTGAAACGCCTACGGGAGGACCTGAGATGTGGTGGAAGTAAGTCAAGGTCAGTTATAATTGGGGCATGATCAGAGATAAGGATAGGTTCAATAGAGCAGGATAACAAGTTTTGAGATAAAGATTGAGAGAGAAAAATATAGTCTAAACGAGAGAGGGAATTGTGCGGAGGAGAGAAGAAAGAAAAGTCAAGAGAATCGGGATGAGTGAGTCTCCAAGAATCAACAAGATGTGTTTGGGAAATAGTGTCAAGAAAATGTTTATGAGACTTATGAGGGATGAATCGTGTCTGTGATTGGCGATCTAGAAAAGGGTCAACAACTTGGTTGCAGTCATCTCCCAGAATAAAGTAATCATCTCTAAATTGAATACATTTTTGTGTGATCAGAGGCCAAAAGGAGCAATCAGGATGAGTGGGACCATAAACATTAAAAACAGTCAAAGAAATATTATTAATTAACAACTTAGCTAACAACCATCTACCTTCTGTATCAATTTCTTGCGAAATTATTTTACAATTCAGTTTCTTATGGCATAGAATTATATCACCATTTTTCTTATTAGCAGTGGGAGAGAATAAAACTGATCCCACCCAACCTCTCTTCAATTTTAATGCCTCAATTTCTGTTAGATGGGTCTCTTGTAGAAGGACCAAGTCAGGGTTATAAGAGGCAAGATGTGATAGAATTTTCTGTCTCTTAATAGGGTTAATGAAACCCTTCACATTCCAAGAGATAACTCTGAATATAAAATCGTCAAAAATACATAAAGAACAACAACAAAAACAAAACATGCAATATTAACAAAGATGCAATGAATACTACAATCAAACTTACAAACCATACATGAGTACAACATTAGAGAAAAGGAGGGAAAGGGGAGGCAGGAGGAAGAAAGGGGAGAAGGACTGAAAAAGGAGAAGAGAGAAAAAAGAGATAATAAGAGAAGACAGCACATGACAACCACTTAATGCAATATAGGAATGCAAATTGAGAAAATAAAGGGGATGACGACTGTGATACGTACCTTTTAAGGGAAGACAAAGAGAAGTGCGGGGAGTGGCGACACAAGGAAGACGGCACAACCAACCGGGAAGGAGCACCACAGCGGGGAACATATGCGATAAACAGGAAACAGAGAAAGAAATGCGTTAGAAGATAAGAAATTACCTAGAAAAATAGAAGGATATAGGAGAAAAAGAGGAGATGAAAACAGAATGATACAACACAGTGATACAATACAATTATGAACAACAATCTGCAAAGATAAAAAGCATTAGGTAAAACCAAGCGAATTAAATCTGAAGCAGAGGAGAAGAAAGTCAAGGTATGGAGGATGCGGAAGAGAGAGAACCAGAGACATCCATCGACGATGCAGAGTGAGAATGAATAAATTTCCTCAATTCTGCCGGTTCCTCAAAAGTGGAAGTCTTGTTTTGGTAAGTAACCTTGAATAAACACGGGTGAAAAAGTCCATATCGAGCTCCAAGTGTGCGCAAAGGTGGTCGTAGATCCAAAAATTCTTTTCGCCATTTAGCCGTTGCAGAGGAAACATCCTGAGAGAGAAATAACTTAGCGCCTGACCAGACAAGCTGTTTTTTGTGTTTAGCTGCATTTAAAACCAGTAGCAAGTCTATAAATTTAAAAAATAGAAAAATCACACCTCGTGACTTGGAAGGAGCAGCTGATGAAGACAGACGGGGGCCCAAACTGTGGGCTCTCTGAATATTCAAATTTGTAGATGCAGGGAGGTCCAGAAGCTTTATGAGAAGATTGTTGAAGAAGGGAACTGGATCATCACCTTCTAAATTCTCTGGAAGACCATATAAGCATAGATTATTACGCCTATTCCTGTTTTCAAGGTCCTCTGCTGATTTCTTCAACCAAAGGACCTCCTTCTCAAGGGCAACTAATTTTGTGGAGACATTTTGAAGTTCATCAACTTGTTGTTCCACTGTGGAAATACGAGAATCCATAGAAGCCCATTTGGAGTCCATAGTCTGTAAGCGGGAGTTAGTCTCTTCAATAAAAGGGCGCAAAGCGCAAATTTCCTCAAAGATGGTGTCCAGAGATATCGGAGAAACATACTTTGGTGGAGAGGGAGGGTCCTGTTTGAGGCGTTTATTAGCGGAAGCTGGAGTTTGCGATTTAATTGACGAGGGCGTCAAAATTGTTGACTTTGAAGAGCTGGATTGCGCCATAATGATAGTGTCCCTAGATATAGGAGCAGAAGAAGAAGATACTAACACTGGAGAATGAGCTGTAGATCTCTTTTGTGTAAGTAATAATTTCTTGCTCCTGCCCATAGAGCAGGGAAGGAAAAACTGCGGGAAAGAAAAGAAAAACACCAGCAAAAAACTGCAATGTCTCACAGTGTGGGAGGTAGGCTCCACAATTAATTGCGCTAGCAGCTCAAAACACAAAGAATCCTCCTAATAAAATAAAAAAATAGGTCTGGTCAGGCATAGAGTAGCAGAAAAATAGGAATTGCTATCAAAAATCAGGAGTGCGGCATAATATCTGAGGCGAGAAGCAAGGAAAGCCTCACAGAGAAAAACAAAATGGCGGCCGCAAAGGAGTCAGAACAAGTAAAAGAGGATTTACCTAAAAAATCAGCGAATACACCCATAGCAGACATATGAGGGTGTTCAGGAGCAATTCCAGCGCATGAAACTCTCTATTTCAATGCCCAAAGAGAGTTTTGAGTCGCGAAAATCACCGCGACATTTCACCCGCGATGCGGAGCTCCGGGGCTACGCGGCCATCTTGCCGGTGCCCGCGCGCTCTCCCTCCCAGAGTGTTCTAAAGAACAACTAGAGCGATAACAGTGTTACTTATGACAAACGTATGGCACACCTGAAGCCATGTTGATTGAATCAATCTAGTAAAACTTAAAACATTTAATTTGGAAAGGAACAAAATGAGGGGGTTCAGTTTGTCGTAGAAATCATGGTTAGTGCTGTAGAAAGAAAAATTAGGACACATTTTAACTGAGTTCTCAAATATGTTCCTCTTCTATTTCATTAAAACATTGACATGCAGACTGAAACATGCACTATCAACACCAGCAGCAGCGTGCCAGTTAACTCCCCGGTGATCAGCAGCTTTACTACAGTGTCCTAATGAGTTACTAGAGTACTAAAATTCTGAATTTATGCCAAAAGTGTGGCACATCTGAACGCCACCTTGATGGAATCAAAGTAGAAAACTGAAAGCATTTTCCACTGAGGATACTGCAGTAAATGAGGAAATTAGCGAGGTTCATAACAATAAGGATCCTAATATGGCCACCAGAGAAAAAAGAGCACAAATATAGCACAAATATCACGCAAATGTACCCCAAGTATAGCCCAATGACAGTAGTGTGCAAAACACATAATTTTCTTGTTTTTTGGCAGTTTTATATAGCGCAGACTTGATCCCAAGGTATAGGAGTGCTTTACATGAGCATTAGTTACATTACACAAGGACACATTTATTTTGGCTTTAGGCATAGGGAGATTAAGTGATTTGCCCAGAATCACATGATGTCGAGCTGACGCCGAAACTCGAACCTGGTTCCCCAGTTGCAAAGTCTGCAGCTCTGGCCGTAATGCCACGTCCTCTCCCTTAAGTGTAACATATAATCAAGTGAACAAATGGATTTTTAAAAAAACATAAACATAGCAAAAAAAAAAAAATTGCATTGTGGCTATTTGAGAATTCATAAAATATGTTTGCATTTTAGTTGTTTAGAGCACTAACCATAATTTCTATAGGAATACGGCCTTTCATGGAGAAGGGTGCAGAGGCAACAAGTTGACCAATCTGTGCAGGTGGGAGGGGCAGTGGCAGCACAACGGACCATGGAGGGCAGGTGAAAGAGGAGCAGGGGCAACAAAATAAACCATGCAATACAGGCAAGAGAGGTTGTGGCAATATAAAAGGCCATTGAGGGCAGAAGGAAGAGGCAGTGGCAGTACAACCATACATGCCAACTGATCCGATTCAGGCAAAAGACTCCCGATGTTTTTAAGCTCAAAAGGGCTTTTTTAAAATCTGTCTCCTGTCTAAAATCTCCTCTTTTCCAATGCAGGTTAATGGGGAAAATCAATTCTCTAGTTTTTTTCAAAGTATCCCTCTTACCAAGTTCAAAATGTTGGCAAGGGCAGGAGGGAGATGGGCAGGGGTACCAAACTGACCTTACAGGGCAGGCGTCAGGGGTTGCAGGAGCACAATACACCACACAGGGCAAAAGGGAAGGCAGTGCAGCACAATAGACCATGGAAAGCAATAAGGAAGGGACATGGCCATGCACATGGACAACAGAGAGCAGAGGGGAAAGAGGCCAGGGCAGCAAGCTGACCATACCGGGCAGACAGAAGGGACAGTTGCCACATAACGGACCATGAAGGGCAGGAGGGAGGGGACAGGGGCATGACAGTGGACCAGACAAGGCAGGAGGGAGGGGTCTGCACATGGAAAACAGAGGGCAGGGGGCAGGAGCAGCAAGCTGAACACACCATGGAGGGCCACAGTGAGACTATAATGGCATACAAACAGACAACGGGAAGGTTGGAGGGAGTCAGGGGCAGCAAGCTTACCACACAGGGCAGGTGGGAGGGGCTGTGGCAGCACAGAAGAGCATTCATGGCAAGTGGGAGGGTTAGTGACAGCACAACGGCCATGGTGGACAAGAGGGAGGGAGTCGGGCATGCACAAAGGACCATGGAGGACAGAAGGGAGGGGTGCGGGCTGGACTCAGACAAAAGAGGGCAGGGGAAGAGGCTTCACAACAGACCATGCAGGGCAGATAGGAGAAGCTGTTGCAGCACAACAGAGCATGGAGGGCAGAAGGAAGTGGTAGCAAAATGGACCATGGACCATGGAGGAAAGGAGTGAGAGGATAGGGTCATGGAACCTGGACAGGCTGGGTGGAGGTGGCAGGGACAGGTGACAGCCATCTGACTATCCTAGGCAGGTGGGAGGGACTGTGGCAGCTCAACAGAACACTCAGAGTAGATAGGAGGGTGGCAGGTCCATGGAATATGTGGGCAAAAAGGTGTGAGCAGGGACATGCACACAGACATCAGAAGGCAGGAGGAAGGAGAGTAGGGGCAGCAAGCTAAGCACAGAGGCTAAGCAGGAGGGCAATGATGGGGTATAGGATTGGGGAACGGAGGTCAGGAGGAGTGGGCAGGGACATTAAGCTAAATGGAGGGCAGTGGCAGCACATCGAACCATGCAGGGCAGGAGGGAGGGGACCGGGGCATGGACACCGGCTACAGAGGGTAGGGAGGAGGTGGATGGGGCAGCAAGCTAACTGTTTAGGTCAGGCGGGAAGGGCAGTGGCAGAACAACAGCCACACATGGCTGTAATGAGGGAGCAGGGTCATGGGCTTGGACAATAGATGGCAAGGTCAGACATGGTTAGTGACATGGTCAGTGACATCACTCATGACATCACTGATGACATCTCAAATGACATTGCTGATGACACTATCCAGTAACTGTGAGGGTTTTCTAAAATGTTATGAGTGTTAAGCATATATACTAATATTATACAAAAGTACCACATACGGCCAGATATACAAAAATTTGTAATATCTCCAAAACTACTGAACAGATTTACACCAAATAACAAATAGCGTGATCTCCGGAATGAAATCTACCATTCTGCCGAATTTCCCTCCGGCGGTTCGGGCTGTGGGCGTGTCTAAATACTCTTTGGGAATTAACATGAGAAACACTTTTTTTAAACACCCTTCCCCCTGTTTTCTTGGCCTCTTTTGACGGATCACGCTGAAACTTTCCATACACAACTAGAATCACTGGCACAAAATTTGGTGAAGATTCAGCAACCAGCACCAAATATAAAGGCAAGTCAAAAACCACTAGAAAGTCCCTTGCCACCCAAAAACCCATACCCACCCTAAACCCTAAAAATTTCCTTGCCAAGCAAAAACCCATACCTACCCTAAACCCTAAAAATTCCCTTGCCACCCAAAAACAAATACACACCCTAAACCCTAAAAATTCCATTGCCACCCAAAAACCCATACCCACCCTAAACCCTAAAAATGTACTTGCAACCCAAAAACCAATACACACTCTAATCCCTTAAAAATCCCCTACCATCCAAAAACCCATGCTCACCCTAAACCCTAAAAATTCCTTTCCCAATCAAAAACCCACACCCACTCTAAACCCTAAACATTCCCTTGCCACCTAAAAACCCTTACCCAGCCTAAACCCTAAAAAATACCTTACCACCCAAAAATCCCATACCCACCCTAACCCCTAAAAATGTCCTAGCCACCCAAAAACCAATACACACCCTAATCCCTAAAAAATCCCTTAGCATCCAAAAACCTTTGCTCACCCTAAACCCTAAAAATTCCCTTCCTACTCAAAAACCCACACCCACCCTAAACCCTAAAAATTCTCTTGCCACCCAAAAACACATACCCACCCTAAACCCTAAAAAATCCCTTACCACCCAAAAACCCATGCCCATTCTAAACCCTAAAAATTCCCTTGCCACCCAAACACACATACCCACCCTAAATCTTAAAAAATCCCTTACCACCCAAAAACCTATACCCACGCTAAAGGCTAAAAATTCCCGGGCCACCCAAAATCCCATACCCACTCTAAACCCTAAAAAAATCCCTTACCACCCAAAAAACCTATACCCATTTAAACCCTAAAAATTCCCTTGCCACTCGAAAACCCATTCCCACCATAAACCCTAAAAGGTCCCTTACCATCCAAAAATCCATACTCACCCTAAACAATAAAAGTTCCCTTGCCACCCAAAAACACATACGCATCCCTAAAACCTAAAAAATCTCTTACTACCCAAAACCATACCCATTTTAACCATAAAAATTCCCTTGCCACCCAAAAACACATACCCACCCTAAATCCTAAAAAAATCTTCCCACCTAAAAACCCTTACTTACCCTAAATGCTCAAAATTCCCTGGCCACCCAAAAACCCATACCTACCCTAAACTGTAAAAATCCCTTACCACTCAAAAACGCATACCCACCCTAAACCCTAAATATTCCCTTGCCACCCAAAAGCCCATACCCACCCTAAATCCTAAAACATAACTTACCATCCAAAAAATCCATACCCACACTAAACCCTAAAAATTCTCTTGCCACCCAAAAATCCATACCCACCCAAACAAAACCTTACTACCCAAAAACCCATACCCACTGTAAACCCTAAAACTTCCTGTGCCACTCAAAAATCCATACCCACCCTAAACCCTAAAAATTCCCTTGCCACCCAAAAACCCATACCCACCCTAAACCCTGAAAAATCCCTTACCATCCAAAAATCCAGACCCAACCTAAACCCTGAAAAAATTCCCTTGCCACCCAAAAACACATAAACCCTAAAAAAAATCCCTTACCACCCAAAAACCCATACCCATTCTAAACCCTAAAAATCCTGTTGCACCCAAAAACACTTACTCACCCTAAATCTTTAAAAAATCCCTTACCACCCAAAAAGCCATACCCATGTAAACCCTAAAAATTCCCTTGCCACTGAAAACCCCATTCCCACCATAAACCCTAAAAGGTACCTTACCATCCAACAACCCATAACTACCCTAAACAATAACAATTTCCTTGCCACCCAAAAACACATACCCACCCTAAATCCTAAAAAAACCTTCCCACCCAAAAACCCATACTGACCCTAAATGCTAAAAATACCCTGGCCACCCAAAACCCATACCTACCCTAAACTAAAATTCCCTTACCACCCAAAAAACTATACCCACCCTAAACTCTAAATATTCCCTTGCCACCCAAAAGCCCATATCCACCCTAACAAATCACTTACCACCCAAAAACACATACCCACCCTAAACCCTAAAAGTCCCTTACCACCCAAAACCCATGCCCATTCTAAACCCTAAAAATTCCCCTGCCACCCAAACACACATACCCACCCTAAATACTAAAAATTCCCTTGCCACCAAAACACCCATTCTAAACCCTAAAAAATCTCTTACCACTCAAAACCCATACCCACCCTAAACCCTAAGAATTCCCTTGCCTCCCAAAAGCCCATATCCAGCCTAAACCCTAAAAATACCTTACCACCCAAAAACCCACACCCTGTTTAAACCCAAATAATTCCCTTGCCACCCGAAAACCCATACCCACCCTAAACCCTAAAAATACCTTACCATCCAAAACCCATATCCACCCTAAACCCTAAAAATTCTCTTGCCACCCAAAAACCCATACCCACCCTAAACAATAACTTACCACCCAAAACCCATACCCACTGTAAACCCTAAAAACTCCTGTGCCACTCAAAAATCCATACCCAACCTAAACCCTAAAAATTCCATTGCCACCCAAAAACCCATACCCACCCTAAACCCTGAAAAATCCCTTACCATCCAAAAATCCAGACCCAACCTAAACCCTGAAAAAATTCCCTTGCCACCCAAAAACACATAAACCCTAAAAAAATCCCTTACCACCCAAAACCCATACCCATTCTAAACCCTAAAAATCCTGTTGCACCCAAAAACACTTACTCACCCTAAATCTTTAAAAATCCCTTACCACCCAAAAAGCCATACCCATGTAAACCCTAAAAATTCCCTTGCCACTGAAAACCCCATTCCCACCATAAACCCTAAAAGGTACCTTACCATCCAACAACCCATAACTACCCTAAACAATAAAAATTTCCTTGCCACCCAAAAACACATACCCACCCTAAATCCTAAAAAACCTTCCCACCCAAAAACCCATACTGACCCTAAATGCTAAAAATACCCTGGCCACCCAAAAACCCATACCTACCCTAAACTAAAATTCCCTTACCACCCAAAAAACTATACCCACCCTAAACTCTAAATATTCCCTTGCCACCCAAAAGCCCATATCCACCCTAACAAATCACTTACCACCCAAAAACACATACCCACCCTAAACCCTAAAAAGTCCCTTACCACCCAAAAACCCATGCCCATTCTAAACCCTAAAAATTCCCCTGCCACCCAAACACACATACCCACCCTAAATACTAAAAATTCCCTTGCCACCAAAACACCCATTCTAAACCCTAAAAATCTCTTACCACTCAAAACCCATACCCACCCTAAACCCTAAGAATTCCCTTGCCTCCCAAAAGCCCATATCCAGCCTAAACCCTAAAAATACCTTACCACCAAAAACCCACACCCTGTTTAAACCCAAATAATTCCCTTGCCACCCGAAAACCCATACCCACCCTAAACCCTAAAAAATACCTTACCATCCAAAAACCCATACCCACCCTAAACCCTAAAAATTCTCTTGCCACCCAAAAACCCATACCCACCCTAAACAATAACTTACCACCCAAAAACCCATACCCACTGTAAACCCTAAAAACTCCTGTGCCACTCAAAAACCCATACCCACTCTAAACCCTAAAAACTCCCTTGCCACCAAAAATCCCATACCTACCCTACACTATAAAAAAATCCCTTACCAGCCAAAAACACATACCCACCCTAAAAAATACATTATCACCGACTCACACACCTATTGAGACACGCATGCACTCACTCACACACTCACTCTCAGGTTACAGGTTACAGTTAGCAAATAAAAAAATTAAAAACCTTAGAAATTTACTTAAAAAACCAAAGGTTACAGGGACATTATAGTTAGGGAACAACATTACAAAAAGTGTATAAAACCATTGAAATGCAGAAGTTATGGTTGCCTGAGCTTACTATAGCTTACGCCCTGCAATGCACTGCTTATGACTTCAAATATTAAATCACTGATGACATGGTCAGTGACATCACTGATGACATCTCAAATGACATCATCCACAGACCCAGTCACAAACCCACTCACACCCCTATACATCCTCGCATACACCCACTCAAACACCCACACAACCACTCACATACCCATTCACAGACCCATACATGTACTCATATAACCGCTTACTCTTCCATAGAGCCACTCACACACCCACTCACTCACTCACTCATACAGCCACTCACACAACCATTCACTCACCCATACAACCACTCATACAACCAATCACTCACCCATACAGCCACTCACACAACCATTCACTCACCCATTCGTATAACCAGGCACTTACCCATACAGCCAGTCACCCATACAGTCACTCACACACTCAAGCACTCACCCATACTGCCTCTCAACACAGCCACTCACTCAATCATACAGGCACTCACACACTCACTCACACACCCACACAACCAGTTACGTACCTATTTACACATCTATAGAAGCACTCCCATAACTGCTCACTCACCCATACAGCCATTCACACAGACACTCACTCTCCAATACAGCCACTCACATACCAACTCACTTAACCAAACACCCACTCAAACAGCCACTCACCATACACCCTCTTACACACAGTCACTCACTCATACAGCCATTCAGACACTCACACACTCACTCACACATACTGTCACTCACACCTACTCACCCACCCATACAGCCGCTCACACTGCTACTGACTCACCCATACAGCCACTGAGTCACCAACAACACCACTCACACACCCATACAACCACTCACACAACCACTCACACCCCCACAGAGCTAGTTAGAAACCCACTCACTTACTCATACAGCCACACAGACACCCACTGATACAGACAGTCACACAGCCACTCAGATCACATATGTTAGAAATAGTATCACTCATTAGTAGTACAACTAGTATAGTAATCTAACTTTTGTAGTAGGTTAGTAGATGTGTTTAAGGGCCTTATTTTGAGTTTGGCAGTCCGATGGACCGCTCCAAGGTGGCGGTGCAGCTACTGCCACACTGGTGGTCCGAATGCCCAATGACAAGTTGGGCGGGCGGACCGCCATGAGTCCCTGGCAGTCTTGCAGTGGTCTGAGGTCCCTTAAATGCTGGCAGTGCCACAGCGGCACTGCCACGCATATTAGGAGTTTCCTTGCCACCACAGTTTGATTGAACATCATGAAAAGTGTGGCGGTGCCACACTGCCAAAGTCATAATAAGGCCCTTTAACTCATAAACTCCTAGAAAACACTTACACTCACTTCACTCACTTCATGATGTCATCAGTGATGTCATTTGAGATCTCATCAGTGATGTCATCAGTGATGCCACTGACCATGTCATGAGTGATATAATATTTGAGGTCATAGGCAGTGCATTGAGGGGGCGTACCTGCTGAATTTCAATGGTTTAGTACAGATTTTTAATGTTATTTTCCACCTATAACTACCCTTTTTTTAAGTGAATATATGTATGAATTAGTTCCCCAATACTGGTAGTATTTTTGATCATACGGGATATCTGTTACTTTGGTTTCCGTTAGAATCGGTATCATCATTGTTATAGATCAATGAAGAGCTTTTTTCCTCTGACTTCTTAGATAGTATTTATAGCACTTTGCACTTTATCGCAGGTGACTATATAGGAGTCCTATGTAGAAAGGCGTTAGTCACTTACCTTTTGATCTGTTTTTTTATGATTGGAGGTGATTTTGAGGCGTAATAAACTTTTTCTAGTATGTTTTTATGCTTTTATCTGCTCTAACACTTTAATGAAATTCATTATTATGACGATCATTTATCATCGAGTGTTAATTATTGTGATTTTTCACATGCACTGTAATATAAGTTATTATGAATAGTAATTATTTGTATACAGCAGATGCTCTCTAGTGTGACATGTGTTTTCATCTTTCACATTAGTGATGAATGATATGCGTACTTTGCCAATGATTCACACTCCATAGGCAATCAACTTTATGTACTGTACTTACGTCTTTCTTCTCCCCTAACATGAAGATGTCTTTTATGTTTATTGTGCACGTTATTATTTCTTGTTCCACAAGATGGCGCACTCTGTCGTGAACAAGGTTGCTGGGTGCAACCGAAACGCGTTGACAGTCTGTAGCTCGCAAAGGCTTTAATAAAGTTTCTTTAAACACTCAAAAAAAGACAGTCTGGAGCTCACAAACGCTTTAATAAAGTTTCTTTGAACACTCACCAAGGAGTTACGCTGTATCCCTTTTGATACTGTGTGGATAAACTTCTTGCATCTATTTGGCTTGGTGGCAAGCTGTTATAGGACAGAACCACCGGCGTTCAGGAAGCACGCCAGCAATCCGTGTCTGCTGATCGATGACGAGTTACGAGGCGTGCGTGACCCCGCGAGTACGCGCAATGCTGCCTGAAGAGCGGAAGAAGAGGACACGAAACTTGGGAGTCGGAGGATGCCCGGGACTTGGATTCTCCCTTCTGCGTAAGTGGCAAGCAAGCAACAGCGGGAGCCGGGGTCGGTGCATCTGGCGAACACCGGAGAGTGAATTGCGAACAGGATTGCGCTGAACAAGGTGAACTCGAGTTTGAATATAGCGTGGAGATGAGGGAAGAAGAATGTGCTGTCAGAGAACAGGAAGCTCTGTTTAACGAAACTAATTTTGAAAGGATTACGGTAGGAAATGTTAGTATCCCGATCACGAATGACTTGGGGAAAATTTGAATTTATTGGAGAAATTAAAGAAGAGAGAGATGCGGTGGTGGGAGAGTGCATCACTGAAGCAATATGTCCAGGTGGGACGCATACATAGAGGTTTATGTGGTCACACCTACATACAAGAACCCTCACCCAGATCTCCTTAAAGAATGGGCAGAACATAATGCGCAAAGCTCTAAGGGGATGATCCGAATGCTGATAAAGTATGCGGAAATAGAACGAGCAGAAGTTATTGAAAAAATCAAAGAACTGAATATTAAATTAGAGAAATACTGCAATCAAGAGAGAATTAAAAAATTCCAAGGAGAACTTAAAGAACGGTTGCAGGAGTATGAATTAAGAATCAAAGAGAGAAAAGCCACCAAGTTTCTACGCGACTGCCTGGATTACAAGAGAAGGCAAATATACGCATTTGCCAAACGCTTTGATAACCTGAGACGACAAAGGATACAAGATACTAACAAATCGAATCAAGAACAGCCCGGGAGCGAAATCAGTTCTGACAGAGGATCAGAAATTGAAGTGGAAGATCCGACAAGAAAAGAAGGTGCAATGGTCAAATTCTCTACGTCAAACGAGTTGCGTTTTTTACAGGAAGACCAACACAAAGATTTCAAAGCAGGAAGAGGGTGAGGAAGACCCATAAGGCAGAGGCAACAAAGGAGCGGCGGCGAAGGGCGAAGAAGGAATACGAGAAGACTCAACAGAGAAGGTTACACGCAATCAAAAGAAGAACAAATAAATAACAACAATGCCACTGTTATAAATCTTAGCTCTGCTGATCTTACTGAAAAAGACGTTAAAACATTAGAGTTGGGACTCTCCTATTGCTACAAAAACAGTTATGATTACTCTAGCACTAGAATTAATCTGTACAAATTCATAAGAAAATGAAATTAACGAAAGTACATACAATACGAAAGTCAGCTATCGGGTCGATTGGCGCTACAATGGAAGGGACTTGTGCACCACCTATAATGGATGAAATATCTGCGCCATATAGCAATTTACACAGAGATTTGCTAGTTACAGATGAGGACCTCTTGGGGGACTTGTCAGCCCTGCAAGAGGAGGGGAGGGTGGACATCGATTTGGAAACCACACAGAGCTCTGCGAGCACCAATGTATTGATCAAAGGAAGAGGCATTACCCCGTTCAGACCAAGATCCAGATATATCCCGAGTACGGCTAGAGACAATTTGGACATATTTTCAGACAATCTTGTTAAAGAATTTTGACACATCAATGAATCCACCGGATATAATTTGAATCTATCCAACCAGAGAGACAAAGATTTTTTTCAAACCATCAATAAATTAAAAAAGATGGACAATATCATTGTGAAACCTTGGGACAAAGGTAGGAACGTAGTTTTGTGGGATCGAGAACTATATGAAAGTGTAGCTATGTGGCAATTGAATGACAGAAGCTGCTATATCCCAGTAACTATGGAACATTATACATCCATCAAGGAAGACTTTTTTGACCGCTTACAGTTTTGGAAAGACACAGGCCATCTAAGTTGGGATAAATATCGTTTTCTGAAGCAAGATTTTCCAGTTATACCGACATTCTATATGATACCTAAAGTCCACAAAGACAAAGTGAGACCACCGGGCAGACTAATTATTGCAGCCCAGTACAGTCTTTTTGAAAATACATCAAAATACATTGACTATCTTTTAAATCCCATAGTCAGCTTGTTACCATCATATTTAAGCGACACCTCTAACTTTTTAAAGCGCATTTATGATGTTGAATGGGAGAGCAATATGTTACTCATGACCCTTGATGTCTCTACTTTGTACACAAGTATATACCACAAGGATGGCTTAAGAGCTGTACAACACATTTTGCGTATGAGACCATTAGGGTTTTCCATGCATAACAATATGCTTCTGGAAATGATCAAATGGTGCCTTACTAATAACATCTTTAATTTTGGGAATCAGTTGTATCCACAACAAAGAGGGACTGCTATGGGCACCTGCTTCGTCCCCTGTTATGCGAATCTTCACATGGACTGGTGGGAGGAGCAGGTGCTTGGCGGACAGGCCATGGAACATTGACTACATCACGCCATTCTGTGGTTGAGGTATATTGATGACCTCTTCGTGCTGTGGCAGGGCACGGAGAGGGAGGCCAAACAATTTGTGAGGGAACTCAATATAAATGACCTCAATCTTAAATTTACAGCTGAAATTAGCCCCACATCTGTGGATTTCCTGGATGTTAACATTTGCATTGGCAAGGAAGGTTTGGAAACTTCGATAATTAGAAAACCAACTGCAGAAAATACTGTCCTTCACGCGAAAAGTTTTTATTCTGCACCCTCATTAGAAGCATTCCATTCAGAGAACTTTATAGAGCTAAAAGGGCTTGCAGTAGCCCAGAGTCCTATGACAAAGTTGAACAAGAAATGCTTGAGAGGTTCGAACAACAAGGTTATTCCAATTCCATCTTAGATGCTGCTAGTAAGAGGTCTAGAGAAAAGGCATTATTTAACCCCTCTAAAATGAATCCACCCAGATGCAAAGATTAATAACTAAGTGTAATCAGGAACATCAGAGAGTGCCCCAGGCTATGCTAAAACATTGGCATCTCCTGAAAGAAGATCCTGTCATTGGCCCATTGGTTTCCAAGCGTCCAATGATAAGCTATAGAAAAGCTAAATCTATGAGAGACCATCTAGTTAAGAGCAAGTTTGATACTAGAACAAGACCCCAAACTTGGCTATCCAAGTATGATGGATTTAGGAGTGCTCTAAGTGTAAAGTATGCAAGAATGGAGAGAATCGCACAATAATTGAGACGCCATACAAGAAGAAAATTAAGATACGGGGTAACTTGACATGCAAATCAGAGTTTGTTGTTTATATCCTCACATGTTCCTGTAGAAAAGTGTATATGGGAAGTACCACTTTGCCGGCACATAAGAGGATATTACAACATATCCATGCAATCGTACATAGGGATCGTAGCTATCCTATTGCTCGTTACTTTGAAAAATATCATCAGGGTGACCCCTCAGATCTGAGATATAGCTGTGTGGCACAAGTTGCAAAAAGAAAAAGAGGTGGTGACAGGGAAAAAGATCTGTGTAAATTAGAAACGTGGTTCATTTTAGAACTAGACAGTAAAGAACCGATGGGTTTCAACATAGATGAAGAACTGTATACTTGTCTCCTTTAACAATTGTTGCAATACATGTTGCTATGCTCTACATCTATGACTACTATCTTTTCAATCATTGAGGGGATGCATGCAATACCACGTATCAATTTCTTTTCTCTCCCCCTCTCCTTACCTCTCTCTCTTCTCCATATTTTTTACATTTTGCAATGCATATTTATCAATATACATATATTAGCCACTTGGCGGGTTGTATGAATTAGTTCCCCAATACTGGTAGTATTTTTGATCATAAAGGATATCTGTTACTTTGGTTTCCGTTAGAATCGGTATCATCATTGTTATAGGTCAATGAAGAGCTTTTTTCCTCTGACTTCTTAGATAGTATTTATAGCACTTTGCACTTTATCAAAGGTGGCTATATGGGAGTCTTATGAAGAAAGGCGTTACGCACTTGCCTTTTGATCTGTTTTTTATGATTGGAGGTGATTTTGAGGCTTAATAAACTTTTTCTAGTATGTTTTTATGCTTTTATCTGCTCTTACATAAACACTTTAATGAAATTCATTATTATGATGATAATTTATTATTAAGTGTTAATTATTGTGATTTTTCACATGCACTGTAATATAAGTTATTATGAATAGTAATTATTTGTATACAGCAGATGCTCTCTAATGTGACATGTGTTTTCCTCTTTCACATTAGTGATGAATGATATGCGTACTTTGCCAATGATTCACCCTCCATTCGTTAGGCAATCAACTTTATGTACTGTACTTACGTCTTTCTTCTCCCCTAACCTGAAGATGTCTTTTATGATTATTGTGCATGTTATTATTTATTGTTCCACAAGATGGCGCACTCTGTCATGAACAAGGTTGCTGGGTGCAACCGAAACACGTTGACAGTCTGTAGCTCACAAAAGCTTTAATAAAGTTTCTTTGAACACTCACCGAGGAGTTCCGCCGTATCCCTTTTGATCCTGTGTGGATACACTTCTTGTATATATATATATATATATATATATATATATATATATATATATATATATATATGAGTGATATAATATGTAACGTCATCAGCAGTGCATTGCGGGGGTGCGAGTTATAGTTAGCTCATCTAACTATAATGGCTGAATTTCTCGGGTTTTGTACGAGTGAAATGTCAGCCTAACTAAAACATTCCTGTAACCTTTGGTTTTTTCTGTTAATATATATATATATATATATATATATATATCCAGTCAATAAGTAGCCCCAAAGAGAGACGCCAACAGGTGCGTGAAAATCATCGAGAGATGCCCACCGCGGAGAAGCGGGCCTGTGATGGAGCCAGTGCGGTTTTCATCTGTACAACGGGAGGTGATATGTACGGCCTGTGAGGCATTGTTGATTGACATCAACCCACTGGGGTAATTATTCTTTTATGGACTTTACTTCCAAAACGAACTCACAGAAGGTCACAGCTCCTGCACTACCATGACCATAAGGCCAATGGATTGGCCCCGCCCACTGGGGCAGGTTGCTGGGAATAAAAGAGTGCGCAGGAAATGCGGTTTGGAGTCAAAGGGACTAATGCCATTGAAGAAGGGAACGCTGTTCCCGAAACACGTCGGCTACAAGTTTGATGAGATCGCCAGTGTCCTTACCTGCAAGTTGTTGCAAGCAATAAAATTCGATGATTTTCACGCACCTGTTGGCATCTCTCTTTGGGGCTACTTATTGACTGGATGTTTAGCGGCTGAGCGCAGCCGCGAGAGATGCCCACCGCAGAGAAGCGGGCCCGTGATGGAGCCAGTGCGGTTTTCATCTGTACAACGGGAGGTGCGCTCGAGCTGGCAGCTGATATGTACGGCCTGTGAGGCATTGGTGATTGACATCAACCCACTGGGGTAATTATTCTTTTATGGACTTTACTTCCAAAACGAACACACAGAAGGTCACAGCTCCTGCACTACCATGACCATAAGGCCAAGGGATTGGCCCCGCCCACTGGGGCAGGTTGCTGGGTAAATAGTGTGCAGGAAATGCGGTTTGGAGTAAAGGGGACTAATGCCATTGAAGAAGGGAACGCTGTTCCCGAAACGCATCGGCTACAAGTTTGATGAGACCGCCAGTGTCCTTACCTGCAAGTTGTTGCGAGCAATAAAACTCGATGATTTTCACGCACCTGTTGGCGTCTCTCTTTGGGGCTACTTATTGACTGGATGTTTAGCGGCTGAGCCCAGCCGCGAGAGATGCCCACCGCGGAGAAGCGGGCCCGTGATGGAGCCAGTGCGGTTTTCATCTGTACAACGGGAGGTGCGCTCGAGCTGGCAGCTGATATGTACGGCCTGTGAGGCATTGGTGATTGACATCAACCCACTGGGGTAATTATTCTTTTATGGACTTTACTTCCAAAACGAACTCACAAAAGGTCACAGCTCCTGCACTACCATGACCATAAGGCCAAGGGATTGGCCCCACCCACTGGGGCAGGTTGCTGGGAATAAAAGAGTGCGCAGGAAATGCGGTTTGGAGTCAAGGGGACTAATGCCATTGAAGAAGGGAACGCTGTTCCCGAAACGCGTCGGCTACAAGTTTGATGAGACCGCCAGTGTCCTTACCTGCAAGTTGTTGCGAGCAATAAAATTCGATGATTTTCACGCACCTGTTGGCGTCTCTCTTTGGGGCTACTTATTGACTGGATGTTTAGCGGCTGAGCCCAGCCGCGAGAGATGCCCACCGCGGAGAAGCGGGCCCGTGATGGAGCCAGTGCGGTTTTCATCTGTACAACGGGAGGTGCGCTCGAGCTGGCAGCTGATATGTACGGCCTGTGAGGCATTGGTGATTGACATCAACCCACTGGGGTAATTATTCTTTTATGGACTTTACTTCCAAAACGAACTCACAGAAGGTCACAGCTCCTGCACTACCATGACCATAAGGCCAAGGGATTGGCCCCGCCCACTGGGGCAGGTTGCTGGGAATAAAAGAGTGCGCAGGAAATGCGGTTTGGAGACAAGGGGACTAATGCCATTGAAGAAGGGAACGCTGTTCCCGAAACGCGTCGGCTACAAGTTTGATGAGACCGCCAGTGTCCTTACCTGCAAGTTGTTGCGAGCAATAAAATTCGATGATTTTCATGCACCTGTTGGCGTCTCTCTTTGGGGCTACTTATTGACTGGATGTTTAGCGGCTGAGCCCAGCCGCGAGAGATGCCCACCGCGGAGAAGCGGGCCCGTGATGGAGCCAGTGCGGTTTTCATCTGTACAACGGGAGGTGCGCTCGAGCTGGCAGCTGATATGTACGGCCTGTGAGGCATTGGTGATTGACATCAACCCACTGGGGTAATTATTCTTTATGGACTTTACTTCCAAAACGAACACACAGAAGGTCACAGCTCCTGCACTACCATAACCATAAGGCCAAGGGATTGGCCCCGCTCACTGGGGCAGGTTGCTGGGTAAATAGTGCGCAGGAAATGCGGTTTGGAGTAAAGGGGACTAATGCCATTGAAGAAGGGAACGCTGTTCCCGAAACGCGTCGGCTACAAGTTTGATGAGACCGCCAGTGTCCTTACCTGCAAGTTGTTGCGAGCAATAAAATTCGATGATTTTTACGCACCTGTTGGCGTCTCTCTTTGGGGCTACTTATTGACTGGATGTTTAGCGGCTGAGCCCAGCCGCGAGAGATGCCCACCGCGGAGAAGCGGGCCCGTGATGGAGCCAGTGCGGTTTTCATCTGTACAACGGGAGGTGCGCTCGAGCTGGCAGTTGATATGTACGGCCTGTGAGGCATTGGTGATTGACATCAACCCACTGGGGTAATTATTCTTTTATGGACTTTACTTCCAAAACGAACACACAGAAGGTCACAGCTCCTGCACTACCATGACCATAAGGCCAAGGGATTGGCCCCGCCCACTGGGCCAGGTTGCTGGGTAAATAGTGCGCAGGAAATGTGGTTTGGAGTAAAGGGGCTAATGCCATTGAAGAAGGGAACGCTGTTCCCGAAACGCGTCGGCTACAAGTTTGATGAGACCGCCAGTGTCCTTACCTGCAAGTTGTTGCGAGCAATAAAATTCGATGATTTTCACGCACCTGTTGGCGTCTCTCTTTGGGGCTACTTGTTGACTGGATGTTTAGCGGCTGAGCCCACCCGCGAGAGATGCCCACCGCGGAGAAGCGGGCCCGTGATGGAGCCAGTGCGATTTTCATCTGTACAACGGGAGGAGCGCTCGAGCTGGCAGCTGATATGTACGGCCTGTGAGGCATTGGTGATTGACATCAACCCACTGGGGTAATTATTCTTCCATGGACTTTACTTCCAAAACGAACTCACAGAAGGTCACAGCTCCTGCACTACCATGACCATAAGGCCAAGGGATTGGCCCCGCCCACTGGGGCAGGTTGCTGGGAATAAAAGAGTGCGCAGGAAATGCGGTTTGGAGTAATGGGGACTAATGCCATTGAAGAAGGGAACGCTGTTCCCGAAACGCGTCGGCTACAAGTTTGATGAGACCGCCAGTGTCCTTACCTGCAAGTTGTTGCGAGCAATAAAATTCGATGATTTTCACGCACCTGTTGGCGTCTCTCTTTGGGGCTACTTATTGACTGGATGTTTAGCGGCTGAGCCCAGCTGCGAGAGATGCCCACCGCGGAGAACCGGGCCTGTGATGGAGCCAGTGCGGTTTTCATCTGTACAACGGGAGGTGCGCTCGAGCTGGCAGCTGATATGTACGGCCTGTGAGGCATTGGTGATTAACATCAACCCACTGGGGTAATTATTCTTTTATGGACTTTACTTCCAAAACGAACTCACAGAAGGTCACAGCTCCTGCACTACCATGACCATAAGGCCAAGGGATTGGCCCCGACCACTGGGGCAGGTTGCTGTGAAAAAATAGTGCGCAGGAAATGCGGTTTGGAGTAAAGGGGACTAATGCCATTGAAGAAGGGAACGCTGTTCCCGAAATGCGTCGGCTACAAGTTTGATGAGACAGCCAGTGTCCTTACCTGCAAGTTGTTGCGAGCAATAAAATTCGATGATTTTCACGCAACTGTTGGCGTCTCTCTTAGGGGCTGCTTATTGACTGGATATATATATATATATATATATATATATATATATATATATATATATATATATATATATATATATATATATATATATATATATATATATATATATAGCCTGGTCCATGCATGACACTATAGTCAGAAACAGCCCTGAAATAACCAATACCACCAATTGGTTAACTAATGTTAAAGGTTTTCGTAAATGCAGCAGTTGCAGGGCCTGCAGATTTGGAGTTAACACCACCCAAATCTCGGCAGAATTCAGAAGCAAACCCATAATGATACAACAGAAACTCACATGCAGAACAGAATTCGCAGTGTACATTCTTACTTGCAGGTGCGGACTAAAATATGTAGGGAGCACTAAGCTCCAAGTGCACCTACGGATTTTGCAACACATCAGAGCCATTGTCAACAGTGCCCCGACATACCCTGTCACCAGGCACTTCAAAGAGACACACCAGAACAACTTAGACCACCTTAAATACTGCGTCATTGATAGCATTCCGCCACTCAGACGGGGTGGCAACAGAGAGAAATTGTTGAGACAACTGGAGTCGAAATACATAATAGAACTCAACACTAAGGCCCCGGCAGGATTAAACATCAGTGTAGACCTTTATAACTTTTTATAACTTCTTATAGTGTCCTTCTACAATATTCACTCCAGTCTTGCGCTCTGAGAATTTCGCCAATATGACATTTTATAGAAGTCGGCTGACTTTAAGTTAGATGTCCAGTTTTTAATCCACTACAAACACAGTTTTTAACTATTCTGCTCCAATCATGCCTATTCCTTTAGCGACTGTTTGGATTTTTGTCTTCACCACATCTCACGGCACCAACACTAAGTTTTCCCACTACTATGCACTCATTTTTAACTTTACCCATAAGTGACTGCACTGTACAGCATTTTTTCACTGATTTGACATATTTTTGGGCAGTTGACTCGATTTCCATACATCAGGCTCAGCCCTCAACATGTTAAGATTAAACTCCAGCAACATCTAGGCCCTTCGTCCGCACCAGCACTAAGCTTACAATATACAACCGCATTAGTTGCGTGCTGACAGATACAGAGACTTTGGCATTGGCTTCCACACGCTTTTACTAACATGAATGGGTTTTATACATTATTCCCCTCCTAGTTACGATGGTACACCGGATTCCTCCCACATTTAATTGTGCCACATGGCATTCATGGTTTCTAGGATGTATTCACACACCCACGATTAATGAGGAATACCGTTTAATTTTGATTTCCATCAGACATAATTTGGGAGACTTCAAACCCAATTCTTGCATTTATTTAGCATATTTTTTATCTTTTGCAATGCAGCCAGCACCGCCATTACACGAGCTTACCTTCTAGTCTGCCACACACAACTGATGTTACAGAACATATGGCCATCTACACCTACATATAGAGGGGTAGTCTTTTCTCTATGCCTGCTACCAAAACTGCTTGTCATTGCTGCGCCTAGTCATCACTGTATGACAAGATGTTTTACTACATGCTGCAAAAGTGTAACATTTTCTGCCTTGTCACTATGAACATAGTAAAGTCACTCATGTCACTATAAATTGTATGCCTCTCACCTTAGCGCACTATGTGATCAAGACCACAGGCTTCTGGTCGAAACGCGTCATCCTGACATGCTAAGACAATACATTTTCTTTATTGCATCTTCAACTGGAGTCTGTGCCCTTGTTTGGCCCACCGCGGTCGTTCTTTGGGATCCTGGTTTCATATATATATATATATATATATATATATGTACACCCATACATACACACATGTATGTATATATGTATCTATATATATATATATATATATATATATATATACACACATATTAATATATGTTTTCTATAAATATCAAGTGCGCAAAATGTAAACACGCCAAAGACAGGAACCAAAAATGCAGAGCAAGGCCCCGATGCTCCGTCAAACCAAACAACAAAAAACAGACAAACAAAAGATGGCGACGCAGATAGAGGCTGAGGATATTAAGTCCAATACAATAATCAACTTAACTGAAATGACATTAAGCGATGAAGAAGTTACAACACTATCGCTGGGATTATCTTTTAGCCCACAGGCTAATTTTGACTATGCAAATACGAGAATTGATTTATACAAATTTGTGCGCAAATTGAAGCTGCGCAAATACCACTTGTTACAAGGGACCTCCAAAGTAAAGCCAGCTTACATTCAAACGTCAGTAATTGATAACACAGACCGGTTATCAACACAAGATGTGGATTTGCTTAGGGATTTGGAAGAACTGCATGCTGAGAGCACAATGAATTTACAAACACCAAATTATGATGAACCTGTGATACAAACACCAGTGCGCACTCCATTCAAGCCAACATCCATCTTTTGCCCAATCATGTTAAGAGACAATTTAGATCTTTTTAATGATAAAGTCACATTGGAGTTAAAAACACTCTACTCCAAAGTGACACACTCAACGAGAAAGTATAACAAACAGAACGTCATTTACAACAAACTGGTGAAAAAACTCCAAGCACAGAAAAAGATAATTGTTCGGCAATCTGATAAAGGGGGCAATATTGTGCTGTGGCCACATGAAATGTATATGGAAGAGGCATTGAATCAATTGAACGATAGGGACTGTTATAAGAGAAACGATATGCAAACAGTAAATGCAGCACGCTACGAATTTTATAACAAACTAGTGGCATGGAAATCAGCGGGTTTGATCTCCAATGAGGAATTCAAATTTTTTTTAAATGACCATCCAAAAATTCCAGCCATATACTTTATCCCTAAAGTTCATAAATGCAAATCGAAACCACCTGGTAGGCCCATCATATCTGCTTGTGGAAGTCTATTGGAGAATACATCACGCTATGTGGACTTCTTCTTGCAAAACCATGTCAAAAAACTTCCCTCTTTTATCCAGGACACAGGAGACTTTCTGAGGAAACTGAGTGATGTGAGGTGGGAAGAAAACTGTATTTTGATATCCTTGGACGTCACAACATTATACACGAGCATCAACCATCGTGATGGCGTCAAAGCTGTAGAACACTACTTAAATACCAGACCTACTGTCATGTACCAGCATAACAAAATGTTAATGAGTATGATTTTGATTTGTCTTGAAAATAATTTCTTTTTGTTCAACAATCAGATTTTTAATCAGATCAGAGGTGTAGCCATGGGGGCCTGTTTCTCTCCCAGTTATCTAATGTATAAGCTTAAGGCAACAGTGATATAAACAACACAAAACAACACAAATTTTGTTGACTGACTTAATAGAAAACAAAGGAGAACCAACAGTATCTATTTTGTTATACAAAAATAATAATTTTTATTGATGCACAATAGCAAAAAGATTATAAAAATACTTTTATCATTTCATTTTTTAAAAGAAAATGTAACAACCCATTTGTACTCATTCATTCCTCTTCATTCATACAACATATGACTAACAATCAATTTACACATGTCATTATTTATGATTGGATGATAAATGACCATTGATTTCTGAGAATCTTGAGGAAACTATGTGGCAGAATTTTAATAATCTGTGTCATAAATAATGACATGTGTATTTTTTTAAATTGATTGTTAGTCATATGTTGTATGAATGAAGAGGAATGAATGAGTACAAATGGGTTGTTACATTTTCTTTTAAAAAATGAAATGATAAAAGTATTTTTATAATCTTTTGCTATTGTGCATCAATAAAAATTATTATTTTTGTATAACAAAATAGATACTGTTGGTTCTCCTTTTGTTTTCTATTAAGTCAGTCAACAAAATTTGTGTTGTTTTGTGTTGTTTATATCACTGTTGCCTTAAGCTTATACATTAGATTAATTAGCCCTGCCTTAAGGAACCTTACCCTATTAGCAGGGGGCCTCCAGTTTTACAATATATCTCTCCCAGTTATGCCTGTCTGCATATGGGGTTCTGGGAGGAACAGGTCCTAAGGATTTCTTATCAAGACATGTTATTGAATCAGGTTTTATGCTGGTGCAGATATATTGACGACATATTTATGGTCTGGAGAGGTTCTGATGACAGCGCTCAGAAATTTGTGGAGGACATTAATTGCAATAACTTGAATCTAAACTTCTCAGCACAGATGAGTAGAACCAACATGTGTTTTCTTGATGTAGAAGTTTTTATTGCCAACAATAAGATGGAAACAAGATTACATAGAAAGGTAACAGCTGGGAACACAGTCTTGCATGCTACTAGCCACCATCCTGCCCATCTGATTAACAGCATCCCATATGGGGAGATGCTGCGCATCCGTAGAGTGTGTAGTACGGATATTGACTGCAGACGGGCACAGCTACAGAGTAAGGATAGGTTTCTGGATAGGGGCTATTCTGAAAAATGCTTAACAGGGCTATGAATAGAACTGCCCATTTAGATCAATTCCAAGCACTCACTAAAATCAATAATTATGATTCTGGTGACAAACGTACAGAGTCCCCCACCAGATTGATCCTTACCTACAATTTACAACACAAAGCCCTACGCAAAATTATAAATAAGAACTGGGCTTTGGTACGAAGTGACCATGTCTTGAGTAGTCAGGTCACCAAATCCCCCTGTATTACTTTTAGGAAGGCCCGCAATATGAGCAATTCCTTAGTAAAGAGCAGCCCGGAGGTAGTGGTATCTCAAACATGGCTCAGTCCTAGGAATGGTTTTACACGCTGCACTAATTGCAAGGCATGTAAATATGGGGTTAATAGAACCAGCTACACAACACCTTTTAAACCCAATCCTGTACCTATTACCAAGAGTGTCAACTGCAAAACAGAATACGCTGTTTACGTGCTGGAGTGCCCGTGTAACCTGCAATATGTAGGAAGCACTAAGTTGCAGGTGCACAAACGAGTGCTCCAGCACTTGAGGGCCATCACTAATAATGATGTTACCTACCCGGTTGCCCGTCATTTTAAGGAGTATCACAACAGCAAATTAGATAATTTGAAATATTTTGTCTTAGATACTATCCTTCCTCAAAACGGGGTGGCAACCGGGAGGCTATGCTTAGGAGACTTGAGACTAGGTACATTTTAGAACTGGATAGCAAAATACCCCAGGGCTTGAATTCGAGTGAGGATTTTTACACATGCCTGTGATTGATTCCAATTGCTTTTTAATGAGGATTTAAGTATGTTCTTATACCCATTAAGCTGCTGCCTGCATTATAATTGTTTTTAGCTTTCATTTTATTTTTGCACATTGCACTTTAGTAAGTCACGGCTGTGACTTTTATTGGTGAATTTTGGTACTGTTCGCACATGCACTTTAGGCAATCTGTGACATAGAAACTTCTGCAACTAAGGCCCACTTGGGCAGGACAAGGCTTAATTCATTGCATTACAACCTTTTTGGGCACATTGGTATTGACAGACCAGGTTTAACATTCATATACGGTCTGTAGATCATTTGGTAATATCTAGTGATTGTTTTACATGTTTTAGATATTTTGATATATTTTGGATATTTTAAACATTTTACTAAATTGTGCTTTTTTTTTAATGCGTATATTTATGATGATAATAATATATTTGTCTGTATTTATATACATGCATTTTGGTACTTTGCAGTGTTATTTTAAGCTATTTATACATATATTTATATATAAGTATTTTTCTATGTTCACTATGCCAATGCATTTTTTTCAAACCATCACGTGCTAAGCACTGTCACTTTAAATATATGAGAGCACTCCACATGCGCGTCATGTGATCAAGGGCACTGTGTTGCTCGAAACGCGTCATGGCGGTGGTGCAGGGCGTCCACTAATAAAGAAACAATTTGCACCAGTATCGGGTCTGCATTCGTCATCTTTCCGGCAGAAAGCACTTCATGGCGAAGCAAGCTATATATATATATATATTATATATATTCCACACTCCTCCGGTGAAAATTCCAATGCACAACGGAAAAACACCAGTACCGCGGCCACAATTTTAATTAAGCGTGTATATTTAGGCAACACCAGCAACCCAACGCGTTTTGGAGTTAACAGCCCTCCTTTCTCACGGGTAAGGTTTTGACATCATCACTTTCAGTTTTAAAGGTACACACATAGCAATGCAGTGCACGTGA
Source organism: Calotriton arnoldi (assembly GCA_963921515.1). Classification (NCBI taxonomy): domain Eukaryota; kingdom Metazoa; phylum Chordata; class Amphibia; order Caudata; family Salamandridae; genus Calotriton; species Calotriton arnoldi. The sequence goes on along the minus strand of CAWUFW010003004.1, from coordinate 1,920,597 downwards.
TCATAAACATGAAAAACAGCGTTCGTGCTAATAGTTTGTTGCTCTTTTTCAATAAAGTTATAGCTGAGCACACTAACTTGGGAAACACTTGGTTATTAATCACAAAGACGGTTTTGTCAAAATTTCAATCTGTGAGGTCAATCAAAATAATATGTCTGTCTGCATGCACATTCATTTATACAAAAACAAATTATATTTTGTAAACATGCATTTTCGATCTCAAAACTTCATATGTAACTGAAAACCATCTTGTTACATTTCACAATTCCGCCCCAGTCGGCCAACAATATAATTATTCAAACTTGCATCAAGGGCCTGGTGTGCATTGTAGACTAATTGTGCCCTCGTGGGCCGTTTATTCAACAGCTAGTTTTTTGTTAACCTAAACAAAATACCCCTTACACTGATAACCAACCGTCAATTCATAATCATCTAAATGACCAATTCTGCCCTAGTGGGCTTGAACACGCATTTCATAATGGATTCAACCAAGTGTTGTTGATAAAAAAAGAAGATGATCTACTACGCACTCGTAGTAAGATATTTGTGCTCTTCTGCCTTATATTCTTCATATCTGAAACAGCAAACAAAAGATACGACACTTTAGTTAAAAGGTGAAAAACAGTGCAACAGAAAATCATACAAAATTAATACCTTTAAAAATTGTGTGTGAGAGAGAAGCAGCTAAGTCAATAAGTCTCTCATAAATGCACCGATAATTCTTCGTCTAAATTAAGATCTTCCGGGTGCAGAGTGTTATACTTGATAATCATTTTGGATTCAAGTCTTCTCAGTTCAGATGTCCTATTCCCTCCTCTTTCTCTGATCGGTATATGATCTAGGACATAAAACTTTAATAAGTTAGCATTTTGGTTGTGCGTAACATTAAAGTGACGAGCAATGGGATATTGTCTGTCATTGTCTTTAATGGCTCTTAAATGCTCCAGTACTCTCTTCTTAGCTTTGTGGATCGTACTCCTATGTAAAATTTGTTACAAGGGCATTTTAGGGCGTACACCGCATATTCTGTGTTACAGTTAACATGTTTCATAATTATGTGAGGGGGTTTTTAACTGAAATTTTGAGTGTTTTACAGCTCTCGCTGTATTTACACGCCTTGCACTGGTTACAAATAAAGAAACCTTGGACCTCATTTTTCAAAGTGCTCATGCTCCATCTTTAATTCATCTCCCTTAAATGTGTGCAAGTCATCATTGACAACAAAGAAATACTTATTACAGTCTTTCAACCAAATCCCTACTACACCATGTGCAAGATAGTGCCTTAAAATGTTCAAATATATCAAGTAAATAATCAATCAATTTGTCAATTTCCCAAAACCTTTTTCTCTCTCTCCATTGGATTCAGATGTAAATAAATATAATCTTCTTTTCTTTTTACTGTATTATTATATTAAAAACTTATCAGAATATTCATATATAAATAATCAATTTTAAATATGTGAAAGGATTTTATCTTTTCTTAACAATCATTTCACAAGAATAAATATACATCTTACACACAGAGAGAGTATATAAAATTTCTTAGATGGCGAATATGGTTTAAGACATAAAAGCAAATATATATAATTTTTCTTCTCATATATACCCTTTGATTTCTATTTACCGAACTATTGTGGACAAGTGCCCCAATGTTACATCAAACCCTTCAGCTACGTCTCGAGGCACTAGTCTTATTACATTAAATGAACTACAAAGATATCTTTTATTTAACACATTAGATGGAAAAAGGGAATAAATAATTATATACTTATCTAAACGAGTCTTTTGCTACACATCGTATTGACCCAAAGTTATTCACATCTGATGGTTATTGATTAATAAAATGTAACTGTCTACAATTGGCAGAATGACCTGAGAAAAACCAAGTTATTAAATGGTAGAAACAATCATCTCTCACAGATATTGAATTACAGTGCTAAAACTTCAATTTTTCAGAATCTTAAAACTTCAGAATACCAAAATTCTAAAACTTTAAAATCTGAAAGCTTCAGATTATCCAAACTAATACCCCTTAGTTAGACCTACCCCACATGTACTTCTATTTCCTCATCTTTATTGAGCCCTGCGGGTGTCATAGTATGTAAGTCCAAGATGTACTTGGATTCCAGGCGTCTTAGCTCTGCTACCCTATTTCCTCCTCTCACATTAGCTGGGATTCTTTCTATAGCGAAGAAGGTTAATTTTGAAACGTCACTCTCATGATGTTCGAAAAAGTGTTGCACCACAGGGTAAGTAAAGTCTGCTTTCTTAATAGCTCTCTGGTGTTCCAAAATACGCTTACGTAGTGGGAAGATGGTACTACCTACATACATAAGGGAGCAAGGACATTTAAGCACATAGACACAATGGTCTGTATTGCAGTTAAAGAAATGGGGGATCCTTCTTCTTTTCCCATCCAAGCTAGAATATTTGGAAATATTGGAAACAAATCTGCAGGCGTTACAATGGCTACATTTGAAAAACCCTCTAGTCTTACTCAGTCAAGTGTCCTTTTTAGGAACTTTGGTGTGGTAGCTGTGTGTTAAATAATCACCCAGTGTTTTACCTCTTCTGTAGATGTTGGAGGGTTTCTCTGGCAAGTCTCTATCAATTACCAGATCTGTTTTTATTATGTTCCAATGTCTGCATATTAGATTTCATATTTTATAGGATAAGGAATTGTAAATCATAATCAATCTGGTGGTATTTTTCTCACTCTTAAAAGTATTGTTGCCATAAAGGAGTTTTTTACAATTTTTCTTCAATCTAAGTGTTTCACCATATGGTATGCTTTCTACCAGGTTCCTCGGATGTTGACTACTAAATTGCAATGTGCTGTTGCCTGCAGTGATCTTACAAGGTATCAGTCGCGGCTCCTAGAGGGAGTTCCGCCGGGGGTGACGTGGGGCGGGGGAGGGGCAGGGTGGGGGGTAGTAAAAACCGGAATCCGGCCAAACCGAGGTAAGTTAGCAAATAATTAAATAAAACGAATTTCGTAGCGCACACTGCATCGCCAAATGCGATGCAGTGCGCGCTACGAAATTCGTTTTATTTAATTATTTGCTAACTTACCTCGGTTCGGCCGGATTCCGGTTTTTACTACCCCCCACCCTGCCCCTCCCCCGCCCCACGTCACCGCCAGGCGGAACTCCCTCTAGGAGCCGCGACTGCAAGGTATTGAGGTGTGTATTTTTTCTTCATGTACCTTAAAATGTATATCCAGAAATGTAATATCACTGTTACTCATAGTTACTGTGAACTTCAGATTATACATATTTTGATCCAATTTCTAACATATTCATATGCCTTTTCTTCAGACCAGGACCAGAGAATAAACAGATGGTCAATGTACCTGGTCCAAATTAAATTATTGTTGAGGAATGCCTGATTGTCATCTGCCCATGCCACCCGCTTCTCCCACCAGCCCATCACCAGATTGGCGAAACTGTGGGCGAAGCAGGTGCCCATGGCAGTCCCAATCTTTTGACGATAAAAAGTACCATCATGTACAAATATATTTTCCTTTACACAATACTGAATCATTTCAATAAGCATCTTATTGTGCTCTAAGAAGCAAACTGGTCTGGTTTTAAGAAAAGATTCACAGGCTTTGACTCCAAATTTGTGGTCAATGCATGTATAAAGACTCACAACATCAATGGTAATCATTAGAAAAGTATCTGACCAAGTTATGTCCTCCATTTTTGTCAAAAATCACCACCGTCCTTACAATAGGCCAGGAGGGTTACTACAAAAGGAGAGAGAAATGAATCAATGTAGATGGCATTGTTCTCCAAACAACTGTTGTTAGAAGAGACAATCGGCCTACATGGTGGATTGGTTAAACTCTTGTGCACCTTAGGTAACATATAAAAAGCCCGCACCTTAGGGTAATCAGATCTTTAAAAATTAAATTAATCTTGATCTAAAACATCCAGGTCCCTCCACTTAGTCAGACTCTTGATAGCTAAGCACTGAAGCCTTGTAAACCTCTAAAGTAATAGCCTCATAGCATTCTTTTTCTGACAGTTGTCTCATGATTTCACTTTCATATAAGGGGGTATCCATGATTACAACGTTACCCCCTTGTCGGAATTTTTTATTACTTTTGAGGTATCATTTTTTAAGGTTTCTAGCGTTTTTCTTGTGACGGAGACAAGTTGTCACTTTTTTGAACTTTTTCCTCCCTCATAGATATTAATTCCTGGATTACCATTTCATGAAAAACATCTATGTTATTGTGTGGTAATTCTGGGATGACACGAGAGGGTGGTTTAAAACCACTTCCACTTGGGGTATCTCCATCAATGCCTAAAGTATTAAGCATGATCTCCATGTTGATTATTGAGTCATCACTCTCACTCTCTCTCAATAATATTTCCAAAGTAAGTAATCCCTCCGCCTCCCCAATTGGCAGGTCACAATCAGAGCGGCTAACAGACTGGGCACACTAGGGTTTCTTTGACATTTTATGTATTTTGCTCAATTTCAACTTTCTGATAAACAGATACAAATCAATGTGTGCTTGCACATAATTGAAACCTGTATGTGGGCAAAAGGATAAACCCAACTCCAACAATGAAGCTTCCTCCTCTCTTAACTCTTGCTTCGATAAATTCAAAACAGTCAGTTTAGAATGTAGTTCTTCTTCCTCTGGTGTGACGTCCTCGTGTTCTGCGCCTGTTCCGTGGCTTCAAATCCTCTTCTACACTGACGTCTTTTTTGGCACCTCTTCCGCGCCCTCTTCCCCTTCCTCTTCCTCTTACAGGAGGACATTCCTGCTTGGCTTTTGGTTTTGCTGCCTGCCGCAGAAGGCGGTATTCGTTATGAAACCCCGAGAGTCCTGCCCTCAGTGTGATATCATTCACATCCTCATTATCTGTGCTCAACACTGAGCTAGACTCAGTGGAAACCACATCAAGCCTCCTTTGCATATCCTCATGCCGCATCTCTTTTCTAAAGATATCATACTTCCTGGCAAAGGTGAGTATGCTGTCGTGTAGTTCCTATAAACCTATATAGGATCTGCGCGTTTTGATTGGTGTTCAGACTGATTCCAGACACCCCCACCGAGTATGTTCGCCTGTATACCAGCTAGCTCACAGTACCACTAGAAACCCCTCTTACCAAGGAGAGAATAGTTCTTGGCAACTATCGAACATGACAACTCTGTCCCATCAGGGATCGTGGAAACAGTACATTACTTTTCGCTCAGTCATTCGTGCTCACTTTGTCTCAGAGAGATACACAGAATAAACGGTGGCGATGTTTTCATTAAGCATTTATTGAACAAGCATCATTCCAGTGTAAAATAGGTGTGCTGAAACAACCATTAGACAGAAACAGATATAAATGATTATAAGCACCAACAGAGTAAAAGGATGGTAGATTTCTACTATAGTGCTAAAACAATTAGTACACTCAGGTATATAAAGTACACGACAATAAAATGCGTACTCCTACAATGCAACACTAACTAGATGTACCTAAGTGTCCCAAGCATGTATGTAGGTGTAGAGCCAAGAATACCTCTAGGATAAAGTCAACCCCATTACCTGAAGTGAGAGACTGTGGAACCCCGTCTTGGTCTCGAGATGGACACCCCGCAAGGGATGTCAGACCACTGCGAGTTGGAGTGTCTGCGTGCAGGAACCTCAGCGTCTCGTGTCAGTGTTTCAGCATGGAAGTCCTTTTTCTCCTCTGACTACCCCAGCAAGATATGGTGTTTATATACTAAAAGTGTTACCCTCAGGGATTCTACCTTGCTGTGTCAAGTCTGACTTAGGATGACGGAAGGAATGACACTTATACATAGTTATTATGCAGGAGATGGTAGTCCTGCTGAGTTTCCAAGAATCCTCATGCATAATGGATGAGGCTATTTTTCAGGGAAAACCCTACGTCCTGTAAGCAGTACCGTAACTAGGTAAAAGGTCAGTCCCAAGAACCGTTATATAGTGTAATGGTAGGGGAGAATATAGGTGAAAGGTTAGGTGACTATCTGAGCCTATATTGGGGAACCTATATGAAACATAACACCCACTCCTCATCCGACTGGACGACATACTAAACATTCTAACACATTTGTAGGCGTTGTACGCAAAGAATTTAATTAATCCAAAAAAACAGTATTTAAAAAGGTAAAAATTCTTTACAAATGCTAAGATAATAGTGTAAGCGATAGAAGTCTTCACTAGAATATGTTCGTATATATAGTTCAAACACCTATGAGTGACTGAAACCCATGCAGCTCAGCAAAAAGTGTCTATTGTTTAAAATTCCAAATTTGGTTGTTTTTGAAAAAGCCAAATTTTTCCCAGCACACGATAAGCCAAATGTTTGTGTGTCCTGCTGGGAGACGCAACATCACTGTTGCCTGCAATCGCAGATGACGGTCCCTGCAACACCTCGCAGATCAGGTCAATCGAGCACAGATGTTCCTCTGTATTCTCCACAGCCGCTGCTGGGGATGCCTGTGTGACAACCAATGCCTGAGTATTTGTTAAGGAGCCGGTATTCGTTCCAGCAGGAGCTGAAGCATCCTGTGGTGGCTCTAAGAATGCAGACATCAACATTGGAATATGCTGAGGATACAGCAGAACATGGGCCGTTATCGGGTCCAGTAAAGCATCAACGTCCGGTGGCGCAACTGATGGAAGTGTTAGACAGAGATCCAACATGCATTCTTGTCCGCAGAACAGGCATCGGAGGACAGGCATAATACAGTCGATCCAGACTGGTCTAAATGATAGGAACCAAGATTCACTTAGTTCGCGAAGGCGAGGTGTGCCCAGATGGAGTACTTGCGATCACGGCATCGGCGCTCCAAGAGCGTTTTTTCTATCTCCTTGGTGACTGGGACGTCCATTGCGTAGCAGAAAAATGACAATCAGGATACCTGCTATGAGGAACAGGATCAGCGGAAGCCCTCCAAAAATTCTTCCAAACACGGAGCGTATGAAGATGGCAATAACTCCGAAGATTGTCTGAAAGGTGCTTAACAGTCCAGAACCTATGGTCTTAAATAGGTGTACTATACCCGTCGTATCAGACATGTTAAAGATACGTTGTACCATTTCTGTAAATTGGAAATGGCAGTTTCTTCGTACTAGTGCCAGTATCTCAGCTGAGGATCATAAGTCTCTCGGGCGGAGGTTAAGGGCACGGTTTTCTGTAAAAGCATGGCTTTCATTCGACTCGGAGTATCAAACCGTATAAAGGAAACATTCAACGAAGGCCATAACGGCACCTCCCTGACTGTGTGGGTCGGTGGAAACAATACTTGCATACAGCAAGTAACCTTGGAGTTTATAGTGACAAGATATGTGATGCCTGGGATCATCCCACAACAACCTTGATCATTCAGCATCAAGTGACTCCCATTTGAAAGTAACTTGAACACCGAATTAATCACGGTCGCTGGAGACCCTTTCAAGTGACAGGATAAGTTAGCAACTGAACCATTACAGGCCCCGTGAAGCATGATATCCTGGCATATGAAGAGATCCACTTAAAGCATTCTCGCAGTTCGTACCACTTAGAAACACTTTCATGTCCCCACTCCTGCATCGAAATCTGTATGGCAAATCCCAGAATTCCTTGATGAATTCCCTACTGTTGGAAATTGCCCTTTTTGCAGGGTTATCCCCAAACTTTTGCTTTTTCCTCCTATTTTTTCCTGACCTGCTGTTGTTGGTTTTAGGACTCTGGGCACTTTACCACTGCTGATCAGTGCTAAATTGCATATGCTCTCTCTGTAAATTGTGTTATGGATTGGTGTTTCCATGATTGGCATATTTGATTTACTAGTCAGCCCCTAGTAAAGCGCACAGAGTGTGCCAGGGCCTGTAAATCAAATGCTACTAGTGGGCCTGCAGCACTGATTGTGCCACCCACATGAGTAGCCCTGAAAAGTTAACTCAGACTTGCCACTGCAGAGTCTGTGCGCAGTTTGTAACTGCCATGTTGACTTGGCAAGTGCACCCCTAAAGTAGGCCGAAGGTAGTGTATGTGAAAGGTAGGACATGCACTGATGTGTGTGACATGTCCTCGTAGTGAATTACAGTGCATTTCATTTTTCACTATTGAAAGGCTATCTGGCCCATAGGAAAGCATGGGAGTTAATTTATAACATCTTATGAATATAACTTCCCATTGGGACCAGATAGGAAAATAAAGTTTAGTATGCATGAACTCAGGATGTTAAAATGCATCTTTTAGTGAGGGTGATTTTTACATTCTGTGTTTGAAAATACCACTTTTAGAAAGTAGGTATTTTCTTGCTTAGCCATCCTGTGTGCCTCTGCTAGGATGTGTATAGACTGTCTGGCTTTGGAGTGACAGGGGTTGGGGAGGTGCATTCTCTCAGACGGCCACCGGGGGCTTGATTTGTGTCCTGTCTTTCCTGAATGAGTAAGTAAGTAAGTAAGTCCGTTTTTATATAGCGCAGCTACTCACCCTTACGGGTCTCAAGGCGCTGGGGGCCGTAGTGGAAATTAAGTGAGCTATTGCCCAGAGTCACATGGTGCTGAGCTGAGCTGCCGCCGGAGCCGGGGATCGAACCGTGAACCCTGTGCTCCGAAGTCAGCTGCCCTGGCCGCTGCACCACACCTCTCCAGTCAGGGCTGGGCTGAATAGACCTGGGCTGCATACAGAGGAGTGGGGGGAGTTGTCACTAGCACCTGAATAGACCCGGTCTACATTTAGAGTGGTGGGAGGAGATTTCCCTTGCACCTGAATGGGCCTGGTCTGCCTTGCACTATGCTGTCTCCATCCCCTGCCAGGAAGCTGCACCAGTGAGGAGAGAACTGGTTTGGGCTGGGTACAGACACTCTCTGCCTCCAGAGAACAAAGGATTTGGTGGTATAAATATTGGGGCCCAGACCCCAGAACTTTAGAACTCTTTTGGACCAAGAAGACTGCCAAGAAGAAGAGCTGGAGAAGCTGTGAGGAGGAACTACCACTTTGCTGAGTGCTTTGCTGTGTTGGCCTGCAGTGGCTGCTTCTGTCTTGGGCAGTGAAAGGACTGGACTTAACTTTCTGCAATCTATTTCTTGTGAGTTTCTCCAAGGGCTTGAGGTAGAGCTTGCCCCCTGTTCAAGAAGTCTCAGGAACAGCAAAGACTTCAAGTTCTTCTGCCCTCAGCACTGGGAACTGTGTTTTGTGCTGCAACAGAAGAAAAAGCAACCCAACGCCGTCTACGATGCCGCTGCCGACTCTGTGTCCTGAAGGCACCGCAAAGGGCACCGCAAAGGGCACCGCCGCAATGCCGCACTGCGACCCTGGTCTCACCGACGATGCCTGCTGACGCCACCACCGAGCCGCTGCTCGAACTGCAACCTGTGGGCACCGCACTCCGCATCACCTTGCTTCACGATGTCGCCTTGGTATCCTCGACGATGCCGCTCCACGCCGAAATCGCCGCCGTTGCTTGCACCGTGGTTCGAGGGCACTGCTCGTAAAGTTACACGACGCACCGCCCTCATCCCACACCGCAGCCTTGGCCTGCCGGCACCATCGACTCCAGTTCGTCAGCCGACGACAGCGCTTCAGCAATGACGCCCCCGCTGCTTGCACCATGACCTGCCAACACTGCGATGAGCACCGCATCACTTCGCACCGCAACCCTGGTCTCACCGACGATGCCATCTGATGCCACCACTGAGCCGCTGCTCGCACCGTGACCTGAGGGCACCGCACTGCTGCACTTCGCACCGCAGCACCCGACGCCTGCCGACGCCAGCGCTCCTGACTTCAACCGCGAGGAGTTCGATCTGCAACGCGTGTGACTTCAAGGGCCCGATGACTCCTGCACCAACCTCCGGAACCGACGCCTGCGGACGCCGTGCTTTCGGAAGCTCACCGAGAGGTTGCCGATGCCCTGCATTTCTAAAGGTACTGTTTTGCGGGTCTTCCCGACACCGTAGCTGGCCCGCGACGCTGCGGTCAGCCAGAACTGTTTGGATTTGTTTGTTCACGACGCCGTGATAGCCCAAGAGGGAGCTATCGACTTCAAGGAACTGTTTTTCAAGGTTATTTTGATAACTGAAGATTTCTAAATACTGTATTGTGGATTTGTATCATTTTTGGTCTTGTCTTAAGTATATAAAAATATTGGATATTTTTCTAAACTGGTGTGGTGTCGTTTTGTAGTCCTACCACTGTATTACTGTTGGTTATGTGCAAATGCTTTACACACTGCCTCTAAGATAAGCCTGACTGCTCGTGCCAAGCTACCAAGGGGCTGAGCAGGGGTTATTTTAGGAGTGTAAGTCCCCTACCCTGACTAGGAAGAAGGGTCCCTATTTGGACAAAGGTACCTACCTCTGCCAACTAGAGACCCCCATTTCTAATACCTACCCATCTCTTCATATCTGCCTGCCTGTTGTTGTTCTAGGCAATACTGAAACTGGAAAGTTGTGACCAGTAATGTTATATGGCCATGGATTAACCATTCTGTGGATGGTGACTCAGCCACAGTAAAAGGTAATTGGTCCAGTTTTTCAATACGCAGCATTATATATTCTGCTCCCCTTCGTGCCATTGTTATCTGCTTCTTAGTTAGATTGTGTGCAGAAAATAGGGCCATGGCACATAACCAGTGCGCAATGTTTGCAGCGTCCAGCTTAATAGCATAATAGAACGTAGTTGAGATTGTCCATGTTGTAGTATGGACAAGTCCTGTTCTAGTATATCTATAGCAGAAGATACAATGTTGCCCAGTGAATAAATCCTGGATGTTAATGTAGTCATACCATTATCGACTACAGCTAATGCTTTCTCTAGGTTAATCCTATCGATTTCCGAAGTCTCTTTGCGGCTTCTTGTAGAGAGATTTTCCAGATTTCATTATAGACAGCATATAAGAAACGTTTCTGACGTGACTTTCGGGGACCTAATAAAAAATCCCTTAGATCCACCTCATCTGAGAGTAAGGATAAGTGCTGTTTCACCTGGGACAGTGGCGAGGTTTTTAGCCAATCGAGGCATAACTTCCCAACACTGTATGATGTCACCACCCCCGGATGTTCTCTTTGTCCATAGCATTGGTCTGGCCTTTGGATACTAAACCCTTTGGTTGTACCCCTGAGTCTTGATTGACATCTGTTTGTGTCTGTGGGCCAAACTAACCATCCCTTCCAATTGGGGTCTGAAGTATTGTACTGCATGATCTCATCTATTGTATCCCCTCCATGTGATGTAAAATTCATGTGTGATGGTGTGGGAATCCGAGGTGTGTTCAAATCCTTGTTCTTGGCTAGTCCAAGACAGGAAGTCTGTTGCACAGTTTCATTCAGAAATATAATCTGCTGTGGAATGAGGCACACTCTAAATAGTGCTTCTGTTCCCTGAACTTACCATTCCTTTGAACTCCAGACCGATTTTATGTCTATAGTGCCCTTCCATAAGTCGAAACCCTGTTCAGACAGTTGGGAAATAAAGGATGCAGAATAAATCTGTTTGGTGTTAGTTAGCATATTTTTCTGTGCAGTTGTAGGTGCAACCTTATAATAATATGAGGTCGGGTCAGAAGTGTTATACCCTGAAAAATAACAACATTTCTGTACAAACATTTTCGAACTACCTTTTGGTGGTGTCTGGCAATGTTCTCATTGATGGTATGTGAAAACATTACGTGGATACTGGATTTGTGTAAAAGTGATGACCATAATGATGGTAACAGCACATAGTGTTATAGTCTGATGTGTCTTCTAACATTTCCATGCTTGAAAATGCAGCAGATTGTTCTAAATCAGACAACATATTATTTACAGTTTCAAAATCCCAATCGTCAGAAAATGTACTGGAGGTAATGATATCATTTTGAGAAATGTTAAATACATGTGGTATTTTCAAAAGTTCATTGGGACCAAACACATCATAATTAACCTTGTCCCAAACTTTACCATCAGGAATTGGAACAGCTGTAATGTTCACGAAGGACAGGTCTCTTTGTTCACGATGAGAAGATGTATGAGGTTTCAGGACCAAGTTCACATTTGATACTGCAGAGCGTTCTGGGAGATAGTTTCTATTCACGAGTAAGATAAAGACAGTCACTAGGCCAATCCAGAACAGAAAAAACAATATTCCAGTAATTATCCAGAGCTGTAGCCAAGGTGATACTAGAAATGTCTTGTTTATAAAAATGTAGAAGTCACAAATTTGTTGCTTACGGGAAACTGGAGCTGGCGTTGTTTCAGGTTCACTGGGATCCAAAGAAAATGTATCAAAATCGATTAAGTAGCCAGATGCAGTTCGATCTATCTTTGGTAGCTCAGCAGGTTTTGTTGAACTGGCAGACGTCTCTTGTAGAGGCATATTGATGTAGACATCGGTGTTAGGCCGAATTGATATTTGTCTTTCATTTGTGTTTTGAAGTTCTGTTTCAAGAGGAACGAGTTCCATTTCGTTGTTGGAAATTCCATTACTTGGTATTGGTGACTCTTCAAATGTTATGAGTCTTTCTGTCTGAACTTCCTGTATGGTAGCGAGAGGAGAGCGTCGGCTACCCAGGAGCCCACAAGGCCTACTATTCAGTCTCGGCCACATAGTATGGTTTGATCAGATCAATGGAGACAAATCTCTTTTCTTTTTTGCCAGCAAGAGGCGGAAGAAGTACTGTTTTTGTTCCTTCGACAGCCAAGACAGAGACTGGCTTTCTGTATGATGGCCCAAATTCTTTCTTGTCCACAATCTTTTCTCTGACCAGATCCCTGACTTTTAGGATCCAGGCAGGTCCTGCCGTGACTGATTTGACTTCCCCAGTGGCGGTGCGTTTTACTTGCACGTTGCTTTGTATTGCTCGGAATTCATTGAGATCCTGTAAAACAGCCAAACGTTTATTGATGTCAAAAGGTTTTTCATCCGCCACTGTGCTTTCACAATCGAGATCAGGTACCCACATTCTTGTCCCAAATAGCACTTCGTAAGGAGTGACACCTCCTCGGGAACTTCTTGGCATATTAATGAGTGCCCTCTGGACCCCGTATAAGCGATTGACCCAACTACCACCCGAACCTAATACTCTCACTGTTAAAGATTGCTTTAAGTCCCGGTTCTTCCTCTCCATGACCGAATTTCCCTTGGGATGGTACGGAGAGGAGTACCTCAATGCAACACCCAAACTTCCCATGGCTTCCTTGTAAGTCCTAGGCTAAATGCAGGGCCACGGTCAGAATGTAATGTGCCAACTGCGTATGTCCCTATAAAGACTCACAAATCTTTTATAACAGTTCGGGCGTCAGCCGAGTGCTGAGGCCATACCCATAGGAATCTAGAGCATGAATCCACTGCCACCAAGATATACTTGTAAGCCCCATCTGATTGTAGGGGGCCGCAGTGGTCCAAATAGACACAAGCGAGTGGTCTATCTGATATTAGTAATGGTGTCTGCACTGGACGCGCTATGGTGAAACCCTTCATCTGCTGACAGATGTTGCATTTTAAGACAAAATTCTTCGTCTGTTTAGTTAAACCAGGACACCAATAGCGTTGTTTCAGTAAAGAAACCGTCGCGGTAATCCCTGCGTGTGTAGATCCTAGACCCTCGTGTGCAGCTATTATTAAGCCTAATCTGCGATCCATGTTTAGTATTACTCTATTCTCCACTCCTGGAATTTGAGCATACGGAATGTTATTCGCATCTAACTTGTAGGAGTACTTGAGTGGAAAGCCTTTAGGTAAGGCTGGGCTGTTTTTGCGTGAAGCAATGACAGCTACCATTATCTGTCCGTCTATTCTCGTTTTTGAACGAGTGATTGCAGCTACGGCAGCAGTTCGTACTGCCCCCTTTGCGACTTCATCGGCCAAAGAATTCCCTTCAACATGAACGCCATCATGTTGATGACTCAGCGTGTGTATCACGTGAGTTCTTGGTAGTTCGTTTATCAACTCACTACCTGTTCCCATGGCATTTTATGCTTAATTGTGCCACCTTTTGAGTCTTTGAACCCATTTTGACCCCAGTAGTGAAGATATACATTGTATGACTGGACACAGTAAAAAGAATTGCATACTATCAATGTGGGGAATTCTCGATCCGTATTTATTAGTGCCACTAACAGGGCTTTTAATTCTGCCAGCTGTGCCGTGCAGTCTCCTAGAGACTGTGTCTTCGTACTGCTAGGGTGGAACTTGCCGTCCTGCATACGACCCTTTACAATTGCACATGCGGTGCGGTATTGCTGTTTACTTCCTATGGCCGGCTGAGCAGATCCATCAGTGTAAATAATGTATTCACACTGATCTAGAGGCATTATTTCATTCGGGAGAGGATATTCTTGTTCATATTGCAGAAATGCTTGTGTTTTTAGTGTAGAGTCATATCTGTATGCTACATCTGTTGCAGTGAGAGAATTAGCCCATTGTATCCATCTTGGATGTAAGGCTTTAGCATTAGGAACGCTAGCCTTTGTAACAGCCTCTAAGGCTGGTACTGGAGTTACAACAGTTATTTGTTTCCCCTGAGCCAGTGCTCTTTCTCTCGCTACAGCGATCTGTACTGCTGTCAGACTTTTTTCTGTAGAAGCAAAAAGCATTTCAGCGTTTGTGTACAAGGGTGATTTGTATGCTATGGGTACTGTTTTGCCTTCATTGAAGGTTAGGTAAGTATAACCAGATTGACCCGCTATAACACGGATCACCAAGTTGCGAACATTCACGCGTGTCTGCAAGTGTTTTGATGCTATCATGTCAGCTTGTAGGGAACGAAGGATATCTGTGTGTTCCTGTGTCCAATGCCTAACTGAAAAATCAGGTCTTATTAAGTCGTAGAAAGGTTTGACTTTTTCTGCGTAATCTAAACTGTATGTTCTGCTAACATTTAGGAATCCCAATATGGATTGTAAGTTTTTCAGCAATTTAGGAGGTTGGAGCAGCGCACACTTTTCCAAAAAGTTAGCTGCCAAGCTTTTCCCTTCACTTGAAAGCTCATATCCCAAAAACAGGACATTGAGGTGGGCTATTTTTGATTTTTTAAAGTTGAATTTGTAGCCCTCAGAGGCAAACCCCAAAATGATGTTGCTCACCCTGGTCAAGTGATCTTTTAAATCATCATCCGTCAGATAAATATCATCTACATAGGACAATGCCTCTTCATCCAAATTCTGAAGTAACTCTGTTACCCTTGCCGAGAACAACCCAGGGCTATTCTTATACCCTTGGGGGACTCGACAAAATTGACGCTGAGAACCTAGCTGTAGGAATGCTGTCAAATACCTGATTTCAGGCGCTATATTTTGGCAGAAAAATCCATTTGAGATGCCTAGTGTTGTTTTGTATTGTTTCTGCACAATGTTATTCATTAATGCGGCAATGTGTGCATTCTGTACTGCAAATGTTTTAGTGCATGTGTTTGTCTGTAGTCTAAAACTAGACGGTATGACTTATCGGGTTTCATTACGGAAAACAAAGGATTATTCATTGAAGAGCTGCAAGTTTCAATTACACCCTGGTATTCAAGTTGATCTAAGATCTCCCTGACCTGTTTTATCGCTTCTTGTTTTATTGGGTACTGTCTCTGTGGAGTTGGAGTAGTTTTTAATGGGAATGTATGGTGACTCAGCATTGCACCCAACATGGTTGCGATGTAATGCTGGAGCAAGTGCTACCGACCACTCCTGTGCGTATGTGAGTTTTAAGTATATTGGAACGAGGTCGGAAAAAGACGGTAAAATTACCCTTCTCCCTTTGGGTAATCCACAACCATTTCAGGCGGCCAATCTTTTTCAGCTAAAAGATGTCATAGCCATGAGTCAGGTTCTACCAAAAGAGACCTTTAATTTTTCTGGGTTTGTCCCCCTCCATTTAGAGTGTTATTTCATGTAACCTATGTGGGACACTTACCCTCGTATCAGGTGTTTCCACCGTGATATGCTCATTCAACTCCGCTGTCACCAGAAATTCCATCAGGTTCTGGCGAGCTATTGTTACTTCTGCTGCGCTGTCTAGCATTGTCAGAGCCCATTCCTCGTTCAGAAGTTGAGTCCTCAGAATTCTGGGCATGTCTAACTTTAAGACCTGTTACTTTCTTCTTTTTAAATTGAGGTTTTGTTTTTGGCTTTTCTTCTTTTTTGGAAGAATAGTCTGAAGCGCGTTGCGTGTCTCTGGACTTTGTACGCTCTTCTTGTCTGTGTTCTGACTGTCCTTCCCTCTCTGAGTTTTTTTGATGAACCCTGAAAGGAACGAGAGGAATGTGTATCAGTATCCTGATACCTGTCAGGTTTTTTAATGTTATCACGATTCCTAAGGTTGTACCTCCTTTCGGAGGGCTCCCTTTGAGGAGACCCACCCCTGCATTATGATCTAGATGTACCTAAGTGTACCTAACATGTAAGTAGGTGTAGAGCCAAGAATCCCTCTAGGATAAAGTCAACCCCATTACCTGAAGTGAGAGACTGTGGGCCCCGTCTTGGTCTCGAGATGGACACCCCGCAAGGGATGTCAGACCACTGCGAGCTGGAGTGTCTGCGTGCAGGAACTTCAGCGTCTCGCATCAGTCTGTCAGCATGGAAGTCCTTTTTCTCCTCTGCCTACCCCAGCAAGATATGGTGTTTATATACCCAAAGTGTTACCCTCAGGGGTTCTACCTTGCTGTGTCATGTCGGACTTAGGATGACGGAAGGAATGACCCTTATACATAGTTATTATGCAGGAGATGGTAGTCCTCCTGAGTTTCCAAGAAGCCTCATGCATAACAGATGGGGCTAGTTTTCAGGGAAAACCCTACGTCCTATAAGCAGTACCGTAACTAGGTAAAAGGTCAGTCCCAAGAAGTGTTATAAAGTGTAATGGTAGGGGAGAATATAGGTGAAAGGTTAGGTGACTTACTGAGCCTATATTGGTGTACCTAAATGAAACATAACAATGCAGCCTTCAGTATAATCGCATCTGTCACGTTGAAATTTTTGATGTTTTTAGCCTTCACCTCATTTTCATATTTAGCAAGTCTCTCGTTCATTTTCATTTGCATTTCTTTTAAGGCATCCTTTTCATGCATGCTATCCACTTCTGCTTTTAAATCTTTCAGTTAGTTTCGTATACGTATCAAATCCAGTTCTGCATATTTAATTAGGATTTCCATCATTCCCCTGCAAGATTTGGCAGTAAAATTAGCCCACTCTTCTAAAAGACCTGGGTGTGGGGTTTCGTAGGTAGGAACAGTAAATATGCACAGACCTGAGGTACACGATTAACCTCTACATAGCGTGTGAGTGAGGCAAGCTAACACCATTTACTGATTTCTTTTTTTTGCAAGCTTCTCAATGTTAAACATTTTCTGTTTCCAAGCTATTGTGCCTGTACTAGTATTCGTAGCTAGTGCAGGGCGATTACTATCCACCGCTCCTTCGGTGTCATCAAAAACTTGTAGAGCTGCTTCTCGTCTTGCAGAATCACCATCCATGAAATCCATGCTTTCCGTTCGGGTTATCGGTAATGATAACTTCTACTCGCTCCTCCTCAATGGCCAGCACAATCCGTTTGCTGGTCGGGGCACTGCCGTACTCTTACTCAATTTTGCCTCAGCCCTCTCAGGATACCGGAAGAAGAACGTGATAATGTCTAATCCGTTCGTTCCGGCAACCAGTCTTTAATATCCGTACTCAATGGCGGCTGCGACGGCGAGAAATGCTTAACTGCTTAATATATATATATTGTTCAAACAAATGCCCTGGAGCTTCGGGAGGGCACTCGGCAGCAATCCAGCCATCCGGCTTTCATTCTTGACTCTCCTCTGCAAAACAAAAAATAAAATTTGTAGCCTGACGCGTTTCGATGCAAAAAGCATCTTCCTTATGGGCTTGCAAAAATTACCACAGGAAAAGCTCTCTTTTATGTTCCAGGGCATTTGTTTGAACAAATATATATATATATATATCACAAAACAAAGGTTGCCCCCATGAAGATGTCACTCCTGAAGGGGTTACAGCACACACACCTCGGGCAGCAGCAGTTCCAGCTTCCCTTCGCACATTCCCATTATGTCTACCACACGCGTTTCGAACAACTCAGCTCTTGATCACTGGCTTCAACATACAAAGGGAGAAAGCGGTGTTGTTTGGAATCTCCATTTTATTAAATACGTAGTCCCGAACAAATGGGCGTCGGCAAGCATGGCATCATGGTTATAGTAGTCCAACTTTTTATCGTTGCCAGGACTCAAAGTTTCCATAAAACAATTATTTTTGTTTTGCCAATAACTTTGGCGCCGCTTGACAAATCTCCATGATATTTTCACAAAACTTCCCATTTTTGGTTTGGCTGTGGTGTTTAAACTTTCGGGGTGATCCGTAAAGCAAGGACTGAGAAAAAGGGGGCCCAAAACACGTTTTCCCCATGTTAAGCCTATGGGCATTTTTCATTTTTTGAACACGAGTACATCCCGAACTACTGAAAGGAATTACACCATATTAGGCAGAAAGCTAGATGTTGGTCCAGAAAGCGTGCTTTTTGTGATTTGGTGAAAATCCATTCGGTAGTTTTTGAGATATCTAACTTCAAAAAATATAGATATCTGGGGACGCGAGTCCTTGCAGTAGACTCACGAATCCTACTAAAATTTGATTAGCTGCCAACACTTCAACCAGGAAGTATTGGCAGCCATCTTGGGACTCAGCTTGAAGCCGAGTCCCAGAAAAAAACTAAAAAATATAGAAAAGGGGGCAAGGTAGGACTACCCTGACCCCCCAGATATGTGCCGGGGACTATAGTGGAATTCTTCCCCCAACCAGTAGTGCACCAGGAGGCACGTTTGCAGAGTGGTGGAGAAAGAGGGCGTGACCTCTGATGACCTCTCAGCAATCTACCTGTGTGGGTCTTACTGGTGGTAACAGGAGGGATAGTTGGCCCCCAAGGACCCTCGAGAGCCAAGGGGACTTCATCCCCCAACTAGTAGGCACCAGGAGGCATGTTTGCAGAGTGGTGGAGAAAGGGGGAGTGACCACAGAAACCTTCTCAGCGAACCCACTGTGTAGGACTTGGTGGAGCTAACAGGAGGGGTAGTTGGCCACCAAGGACTCTCAATAGCCATGGGGACTTCATCCCCCTACTAGTAGTGCGCCAGGAGGTGCGTTTGCAGAGTGGTAGAGAAAGGGGGCGTGGCCTCCTACCAGGTCTCAGCAATCCTGCTGTGTGGGACTTACTGGAGGTAATAGGAGGGGTAGTTGGCCCCCAAGGGCGTCCTTGGAGGCCAACTACCCCTCCTGGTATCTTTAATAAGTCCCACAAAGCGGGATTTCTAAGAGGTCTTTGGAAGCCACACACCCTTTCTCCACAATCTCTGCAAACGTGACTCGTGGTGCACTAATGGTTGGGGGATGAAGTCCACTTTACTCTTGAGGGACCTTGGGGGCCAAGAGGCCCTTCTGGTACCTCCTGTAAGTCCTACATAACAGGATTCCTGAGAGCTGGTCGGAGGCCCAGCTCCCTTTCTCCACCACTCTGCAAACACGACTACTAGTTTAAAAAAACCATAGAACTTCACTGAAAAAATAAAGGTTACAGGGACATTATAGTTAGGAATTAGCATTTAAAAAACCTTAGAAATTCACTGAAAAAACAAAAAGTTACAGGCACATTATAGTTAGGAAATGGGATAAAATACACCTTAGAAATTCACTGAAAAAACCAAAGATTACAGAGACATTATAGTTCGGCTCAAGTTTCACTCGTACAAAACCAGAGAAATTCAGCTGTTATAGTTAGCTGAGCTAACTTTAACTTGTGCCCCGCAATGCACTGCTTATGACCTCACATATAACATCAGTTGTGACATGGTCAGTGACATCACTGATGACATCTCAAATGACATCACTGATGACATCATTCACAGAATCTCTGACACACCCACTCACACCCCAATATAACCTTTCATACACCCACTCCAACTTCTACACTACCAGTCTCAAAACCATTGATACAACCATACCAGTACTTACACACCCACTCACTGATTCATAGGTCTACACACACATCCACTCAGTCACCCATATAGCCACTCATACACCAAGTCACTCACTATTACAGCCACTGACATACCCACGCATACACCCTCACCTACTCACTTATTGTCAAACAGGCACTTACTCACCTATATAGTTATACACACACCCACTCACTTATTCATACAGATACTAACACATACTCACTCACCTATACAGTCACTGACACAAGCACACACTTACCTATAAAGCCACTCTCACAATCACTCATTCACACATACAGTCACTCATATACTCCAACACTCACCTATACTGCCTTTCACATATGCAGCTACTTGCCCATATACCACTGACACATCCATTCAGTCACCGACTCAGCCATACACAGTCACCCAGACAGCCCCTCACAGATGCACTCACTAACCCATACAGCCACTGACTCACTCATCCATGTAAGCAGTCACACACACCCTCACCCACCCACACACACTCATACACCCATACAGGCACTCAGACAACCAATCAATCACCCATATCACTCACTAACCCATACAGCCAGTTAGACACCAACTGAAACACTGATACAGACATTCACACAACCAGTCACTCACCCATACATTCACTGAGACACGTAATCACTCACCTACACAGTCAGTTACGCACCCACTGAATCATCAATACAGGCACTCAAACACCCACTGATTCACCAATAAACCTTGGCATATATATTTAACACTCATAAACTTTTTAAAAACACTTACAGTCACTGGACGATGTCATCTGTGATGTCAGTTGAGATGTCATCAGTAATGTCATCAGTGATGTCACTGACCATGTCATGAGTGATGTAATATGTGAGGTCATAAGCAGTGTATTACAGAGGCGCGAGTTACAGTTAGCTCACTATCACTTCTGAATTTCACTTGCTTTGTACAAGTGAAATTAGAGCCTAACTATAACGTCCTTCTAACCTTTGTTTTTTTCAGCGAATATATATATATATATATATATATATATATATACACACACACACACATATATATATATATACATTACCTTATCGACCCCAACCCCTAACCTCAACCACCCATTAACCCTAAATATATCCTTAACTTCCAATACCACTACCCACCCTAAAAACACCCTTACCACCCAATAACCCTTACCCACCATAAACCCTAGAAATATCCTTGCCACCCAAATACCCTTACCCCCCTAAACCCTAAAATTACCTTGCCACCCAAATACCCTTGCCCAACCTAAACTCTAAAAATACTATTACCACCCAAATATCCTTACCCACCCTAAACCCTAAAAATACACTTGCCACCCAAATACCCTTACCTGCCCTAAACCCTAAACATACCCTTACCACTTACTCCTTAATGCTTGCGCCAATGTTTATTCACATGAAATATGTTAATTAAATTGTTAATTAAGTTTTACTTAATTACCTTCACATCCTATACCCATACAAACTCAGCAGCCCGCACCTAATATATAACTAAAAAATATAATTATTACACAATTTACAAATTTAATAATCACCTAAATAATGAATGATAAATTAATTAATTGGTAATTAGCTATTACTTAACTTCCCACCCTATACCCCTACAGACCTAGCAACTCACTACAACAGTATAAATTACTATTAGCAATTAAATAAAAAATTAATAATCACAAAAAATTACAAACTATTATTATCAACAATTATACAAATAATAACAACACATAAATTAATATCTGAACCAAAACACATTAGGATAATTAAAAAACGATATGTTTTAC
Organism: Calotriton arnoldi; assembly: GCA_963921515.1. Taxonomy (NCBI): domain Eukaryota; kingdom Metazoa; phylum Chordata; class Amphibia; order Caudata; family Salamandridae; genus Calotriton; species Calotriton arnoldi. The sequence goes on along the minus strand of CAWUFW010003004.1, from coordinate 1,898,864 downwards.
AACTATTTTATTGAAAACGATATTAACAGCAACAATATTCTTTACAAGGATATTACTTGAAAAATCAATATTCTTGACAATGATATTTCTGCATCATAATATTTTTGTATCACTATATTTTTTCTCAATATTTCTATATACCGATATTTACAACTCAATATTTTGTCCAAATACCGGCAGAAAGTCGCAAACTCTCTTCAAATGTTTTATACAGGTAAAACAGGTCCCTCTCTTCCCCAAAATCTGAGGACAAATGGAGAGATCTGAGTTGAGTGGGTGGGGGGGATTAGGCAAGCACTTTGTGCCACTAGTCTACAGCAGAGAATATGTTGTTCTAAACAAATACGGCATTGTCGGTTTTGTCAGAATTACATATTAAATGATTGTTAATCAGTCAGGCAATAACTTGGGAGGGACTGCCTTTGAAAGTCCCATCAGTTACTAGAGAATTTAGATCTAAAGATAACATGAATTGGGTGTCGACCGCATAAGCCAGGACTGTGATTACAAAAGATTCAATGAGAGTGATCAAAGGGGTCATGTAGATGTTAAACAGAGTTGGGCTCAGAGAGGACCCATACAGGATCCCATGTCTGAGCATCCTATCTCCAGGGTTGAAGTGCCCCAACGTATCTCCTTGTTTCCTGTTTTGAAGGAAGGATTGAAACCAGTCTATACCTTATCACAAAAGTCCAATTCTGCCATACGCTGGAGCCGAAGTGAATGTGACACAGTGTTGAACACCACAGATCGAGCAAGATTAAAACAGTGTTCAAGCCCTTATCCATTGTTATTTTAATATATTCTGAGACTTATAGAAGGGATGATTCCGCAAAATGCCCGGGTCTAAAGCCTGTCTAAGAGAGATGAAGATGGTTGAACCTTTCTAGATAATCCATAAGCTGTACATTAACTTATTTTAAAAAAAATTTGGCCACAGCCGTTAATAGTGAGACTGGTCTAAAATTGGCTAAAGTACTCAGAAAAGCCTTCAGTCAGAATAATTTCTTCTTTATTATTTTGTTCTTAAAAAGCCACAGCCAACGCGTTTCGTCCTGTCACGCAGGACTTCTTCAGGGCTGTAAGTTAAAAACACATATAAAAATAACATCTACAATACATTAAACTGTACATAACACACATAACAAATATGTATATCCATGCATCAATAGATCATTATAAAGAAACCACAATCACTAATCACCACTCAACAAATGTTGTACAAAAACACTATAAACTGTACATTTAAAATAACAATAAAGAACAAACTCCAAAACCAACCATATACGCACAATATTTCCTCTTAGACCATCAAGATAAAAAACAACCTCAACCCGAGGTTGAATAGCAAAAACTTTCTGAACATATAGCACAATTATTGGAGCAGAGAGGGAGAAAGAAAAGATGTTTACATGACAGAGAAAGTAAATCATCCCAAAGTGGATAGAAAGTACCCAAGATAAAGTAGTCTGTTTTGCCAAAATTGCTCCCAGGGTCTGTCTTAATCTGGGTTCTATATTCTCAATTCATCCAATCAGAGCACTGCTCCTCTCAATTGGATCTCATGATTACATGTCACACCCTATTCCAATGACAGAGCCTGAAAAACAATATGCAAAAGAGCAGTCAGATATAAGACCCACATAAAACCTCATCTTATGTGCACAACAGCTGCGAGAACCACAAGTGCACCCTCACACCATTATGTGGCAAACTACCAAACATGTGCCCAGTGAACCAAATGTGAAGATATGTACCATCTCTCCCAAATATCCAAAGAGACGGTAGCAAAAACATACCGTTCAAAAATGCACAATATGCGAAAGGCGATAGGTAGTAGCCTTGTGAGAGTATCTCCACAAACCATTCACAGTGATCTATACGGGGCAAAAACAATATCATATACCATCAGAGCCATATAATCAAAACACTGATGGACCCTATCCAGAATGGATACACAAAACACATTCCTAAAGTTTACTTGAGCCTACCTCATTTATATTGAAGAGTATTCATCCATATTACAAATCGTTTCATCAATCCATAAAAGTATATTTGAAAGTCAAATCGTAATATCTTCTATCCAAAGACGTGATTTGATAGTCACGACGATGTAAATGCCGTACCGATATATAAACGCCAGCGCATATTATCTCTATAATTAACACAAAAAATACAAAATGAAAAACCGAGTTTGTATGTGACTAAACAAATACAATAGATTACTCTAAATAATAACCTGATTTAAAACTAAAACAAAGACATCTGTATCAAATAAATCATATTAAAAATCTAAATGGTACAGTAACATTCACTACGGTGGGATGTGTAAAGCGTACTGACTATCCCCCCTGGCCCGGCTATCCTATGCTAATACCGCAAGCGCGTCAAATAAGAGAACGCATATGCTTGGTTCGAAATCCCAAACACGAGTATGTGTTTGTAATAAGTTTCTTCGCAGATAACAGAACCTTAACAATTGTCTAAGCGCACGATAATACCTAGGCGCTCCTAAGCCACCCACCCACTTATAAGAGTTATACCTAAACACACATGGTAGCCCCATTCGACAAAAATGTCTTACTTAGTATTGGCTATCCAGCCCGACGTGGTGTGTAACACCCTCCGCTCGTCTCCGGTCTGCACGTTACATGGTGCAGCAGCATGCCTAATGATGCAAGTCCCTGCGTCATCAACACGCGCATGTGAACCAGAGTGAGGCATGCAATTGGGACCAACGAAAACACTGGGCAGCCATATTGTAGTACCATCAGCGGCAATACGAAGCCCTTCCATGCTATGGCCACTCTTAAAATACATGGCGAGGAAACACTACAAACATGTTGCAAAGCACGAGAACGGCCATGTAATAACACGCTTCGTATTAATGCACAATCATCTAAAATCCAGCTATAGATAGAATTAAATTGAGTTCTTATATATGAATAGAACCATAATCATATATATACTATTTATCAAATAGCTAAACATCAGTATACCGGGCCGTACGCAGTATATTTTTATCTATCAAAAAATACGCAACAATTCCCGCGTCAATGTATGTATGGGACCTCGTATATAGCTACATGAATCAAGAAAATTGAATCAAACCCACAACAACAGTCGCCATCTTCAAGGGTGATCCGATTCAACCCAAATACAAGTAAAAATATACATCTTCTGCTGAAAACGGGCATGATACGAATTCTAACTGCATGTTACTAAGCATATTCCAAACGGGGAGATATATCAATCCCACCTCATTATGTTTTACCTCCAAAAAATTTTCAGAAAAATATTTGTATCCGACAGTAGTTTTAGATAGAATAGAATTAAAATATCATTTAAGAAATAATAATTCTTGTGTATCAAAAAGCCAACTTGATAATCGCAATTTGAGAAACATGGCTCGAGCAAGTGCCCCTTGGTCGTGTGTACATGCAGCCTCTTACCGAGCACCATTGGTATCAAATACCACATACAAGTTGAACAAAGTCTGTTCTGTGCAAGGTCAATATCTGATTCCTGAGGATTAGATCGTCATCTAAATTCAATCCGCATCCTACACCCCAATAGTTAAATGAGATACCCGAATCGAAAATAAATGATAGGACAGAGAATAACAGAAGAGATGGTTATGTGCATAGATCATAAATGCATGTTCAGGTATATGGTTAGACAATTATAATGCTGCTCCAACTCCCTTATTGGAATGTGAATTAATTCACACACCCCATACAGAATGCCAACCCCATATGAAACAGATGGATTACATTAACAGAAAAATCGTCAATCGAGTATTGGCAATCAATCTCACACAGTGTCTTTGTTTTAGTTTTAAATCAGGTTATTATTTAGAGTAATCTATTGTATTTGTTTAGTCACATACAAACTCGGTTTTGTATTTTTGTATTTTTTGTGTTAATTATAGAGATAATATGCGCTGGCGTTTATATATCAATACGGCATTTACATCGTCGTGACTATCAAATCACGTCTTTGGATAGAAGATATTACGATTTGACTTTCAAATATACTTTTATGGATTGATGAAACGATTTGTAATATGGATGAATACTCTTCAATATAAATGAGGTAGGCTCAAGTAAACTTTAGGAATGTGTTTTGTGTATCCATTCTGGATAGGGTCCATCAGTGTTTTGATTATATGGCTCTGTTGGTATATAATATTGTTTTTGCCCCGTATAGATCACTGTGAATGGTTTGCGGAGATACTCTCACAAGGCTACTACCTATCGCCTTTCGCATATTGTGCATTTTTGAACGGTATGTTTTTGCTACCGTCTCTTTGGATATTTGGGAGAGATGGTACATATCTTCACATTTGGTTCACTGGGCACATGTTTGGTAGTTTGCCACATAATGGTGTGAGGGTGCACTTCTGGTTCTCGCAGCTGTTGTGCACATAAGATGAGGTTTTATGTGGGTCTTACATCTGACTGCTCTCTTGCATATTGTTTTTCAGGCTCTGTCATTGGAATAGGGTGTGACATGTAATCATGAGATCCAATTGAGAGGAGCAGTGCTCTGATTGGATGAATTGAGAATATAGAACCCAGATTAAGACAGACCCTGGGAGCAATTTTGGCAAAACAGACTACTTTATCTTGGGTATTTTCTATCCACTTTGGGATGATTTACTTTCTCTGTCATGTAAACATCTTTTCTTTCTCCCTCTCTGCTCCAATAATTGTGCTATATGTTCAGAAAGTTTTTGCTATTCAACCTCGGGTTGAGGTTGTTTTTTATCTTGATGGTCTAAGAGGAAATATTGTGCGTATATGGTTGGTTTTGGAGTTTGTTCTTTATTGTTATTTTAAATGTACAGTTTATAGTGTTTTTTTACAACATTTGTTGAGTGGTGATTAGTGATTGTGGTTTCTTTATAATGATCTATTGATGCATGGATGTACATATTTGTTATGTGTGTTATGTACAGTTTAATGTATTGTAGATGTTATTTTTATATGTGTTTTTAACTTACAGCCCTGAAGAAGTCCTGCGTGACAGGACGAAACGCGTTGGCTGTGGCTTTTTAAGAACAAAATAATAAAGAAGAAATTATTCTGACTGAAGGCCTATTTGATTTCAACCATATGCATTAATCCGTTCATGTGGTAGTGGTGCAGCCCTGATCTAGTTTGTTTATATGATTTCCCTAGGTGTTTAATAGGGGGGTGTTCCTGGACAGGGGGCACTTTTAGGAGCATGCACACAGGATAGTCCATAAAGCTCGAATTTCATTGGTTTAACTACAAGTGATTGGTGCCTTATCCTTTTGCTGTAGGTCCCCTGTCCAAGTTGTGTTTTTTTACTCAGAAAAGCCATAGCCTTCTTCAGCAGAGGTTTTACCATCACATGCGCCCAAGAGTCAGGGACTTGAGCATGGGGCACAAAAAATTAAAAAGTGAGTTAAAAACAGGATTGATAACACTGAGACCTCTCCCCAAGACTGCAGGTGGACATGGATCTAAAGTGTAGCCAGACTTGCAGCCCTTGATGGCCGATTATGATTCCTGAAGCGTAATTGATTTAAAAATGGCCCAAGTACTTTTAACATTACACTGTAAGTTTGGGGCTTATGGTGACACTCTTCTGAGCATAATGTTTTGGACCTTTGTGGATTGTTTATCTAAATATAAATAAGGTGTTCCTACTCAATAAAAAGGATTTAAACCTAAATACCATGGATCAGCTAAGCATAGTTGTTACTGTGTCATATTTGTACTTGTGGATTTATTGACTTCACACAATTTTCCATTTTTGCTGTGCCAATTTTCATGCTATACAGAACTTTTCAATAGCCAATCTATGCCCAATATCTGTTTCAATTATTCCTGCTGCTCAATTGCTTCTGTTTCCATTTTATGACATTTTAGTGGGATCATTATATACAAAGTGGCTATTGGCCTATAACTGATAAACGTTTCCCATAGGCCTGACACTGTAATCAGTTTGTATATAGTGGCCTTTAGGTCATGATTGTTGATACATTGACTTCTCTATTGTCAACAATTTGTAAGAAGTGACTATAACTAATGTTAATTCTTGTGGCATATATAACTATACTTACATTGTGTATGGAGTGAATACTTGTTGGAAATTTGCCCCTTCTGAAGGGTCACCCTGGACTTTTTGGCCTTTTGGCTGAACTCTAGTTTGGCTGACTATAGAACTCTAAGCACTTTACCCCTGCTAACCAGTGGTAAAAGGTCTGTGATTCTAGTATATGGTACAATTGGTATACTCTTGATTGCCATATTTAACTTGCCTATAAATCCCTAGTATGTGGTACAAGCAGTATACTCTACAAAAAGTGAGAGGGACCCTTTAACACCCAAAGGTCTAGGGTTCAATCAGAAAAAACCAAAGAATTGTCCTTTGAAGATTATTTGACCACCAATTTTCTCTACTCAAACACTGCGAGCAACATACGTACAATCTTGAGGGTTACTGTTCTGACCAAAGAAACAGTGTGCTAGCACATGGACATAAAATACAAATTTGTAAAAACAATTTATTAATAAAAATTCACACATTTAAAAACTTTTTCATACAAAATACATGATGTATGATAGCAGCGGCATCAAAATAACATTACACAAAAAGCTGCAACAAATTAATTCACAATAACAAATTAAATACTTTGCTAGAGTTAAAAAAAGACACTACTCTTTGTCATAGGAAACCATATCCATATCACAAAATATTACAGATGGAACCCGATGTACTGCAATCCGTAAACATCTAGAGTAACATCGAACTGAATGGATTTATGGTGTGCAGGCGTCGACGCGTTTCGATGGCTTCCTGATTTAGACCATCTTTCTCAAGACTAAAAGTATATACACTCTCAGCTGTTAATGTATCTAAAACAAAAATACAAATGTTATACAAAGATGTTTTTTAACATAAAAATTGTTGTTATACCTAAATATACACAATATCACTTCATTTTGCAATAACAAAAATAGCACCACTGTTTAGTCAATCCTCACAGATCCCCTCTTTTTTACAGCAGACTTACACCACAGACATAACCCATCCCCTTCTGTTGCAGGGGCCAAAGCACACCTGTACGAAAAGTGGACAAAGTCTCACCTTTAAATAGATTATACCCAAATATATAGTGGTTCTATTCGGGGGGATGATTGCTCCAGCTCCCAATGTCAGCGTGTGAGTTTGGTATTATCAACCTAAATAAAAACACCACATAGGGAACTCAGTAAGTGCTCCTCTATTGTCCTAATCCATAATTACTTCATTTCTCAGACTATGGGCACTCACCCTAATAGAAGGGTATAAACCTTGCTCACCTTATTATGAGGTTTACTAATCGCTGCAGTCTGAGCCAGGTAGCTTCTAGCAGACCCAAAAAACTTGGGTCTCGGGTTCTACATCAATAGAACAAGAAATAAGGGCCATAAATATTCTCCCTCAGTATTTCTGAATTACCCTATACTTTGTTCTACAACTTGTTATAAACATGGTAGCTACACCCAACCTACCTCCTAATGTTATTGGTGCTCTCATCCAATAACGTCGTCGTATGACTTGTAATGGTTATATATTAAAAAGGGTTGCCAGCTCCAACGTCTTTTATAATCCCTCCATTTGATGGTTTTTTTTTCCTTAAAAAGTGATAAAATAATGATAAATATATATATATATATATATATATATATATATATATATATATATATATATATATAAAAAAGCAACAATATGTCGTCTTCCGCAATAACATATGTCACCCTCTACTTCATGAATCAAATTGCAATTAAGATCCCCACCTAGTGAGAATTCGTAAGATAACTGTGGGAATTACCCTCCTTGTAAACAAATTAATGGGATCAATCAACGACCTTTCGCTGTAATAATGAAAGGCAGAAGGACTGCGACTTACTCTCGGTTCTTATGCCGTTTGATTAGGAATTACCGGTATGTGTTCCAATCCTAATAATATATTACCGGAACACGGCGGCCAACTCTGCCTTCATTGCCCCAACAGCTTTTTATTAACATCTTACAGAAGTCTCCTATATTAATTTCAAAAATACTTCAATGTAAATTTCCTGCCCTCGACAGCAAATAACTAACTGGCCAACGGTTTCCCTACTACTTACTTAGTGATGGACGGCGCTTCCTCGCGTCCGTCCCGTTTCACTCCCGATTGGTATCAGGTCACGTACGCCCTTCGACATTCTTATCACTCCGCCACCCCGGTTCAAAGGGCACGTCTCCTACTTTTTGGGGGGTTTTTTCCAAAAAGATTAACTTTACGTCTTTGATGCGTGTGAGTCTTCACACGCAAGAAGCAATGTTTCGGCCATCTTTGAATGTGTATACTTAGCTATGCTGTAACAATCCTTCCTTACTCTATATAGTCAAATTCGAATACATTAAATACTAATGGGCACTTTTTGAAAATAAAGTAAATAAAATCAAATAAAACCAGGGCGCACTCGATTCGCCACTTAATTGCCTTCAATATATAGTTCATATAACTGCACCACTGCAATGTTCATACTGACTACAATTACGTTCCTTTACTGCCTCGAGACTTGTTTAATACACAAAAATAGACTCACTTGAGAGAGTGGTTCCATAAGTCCAACCTTATATCAATATAAAATACAGCATTTACAAAAGTGACAGGATTCCCCTCCATTGCTAGGTATACATTCTAATGGTAACAACTATCCGTTAATTATAGTCATCCAATCCTCCCAATAGTTTAAACCCTTCTGTACTGTCCCCAATTTGCAAATAAATCACTGCTCTCTCAGTTTCCTTTTCTTTTCAAGATCGCCTCCTCTAGGGGTTTCCTTTGATCTTTTCCAAGACAAACCACTTAAAATCACTGCAGTTATGATTAGATTTGGCTAAATGTTCAGTAAGTGGGGCATTCTCTCTCATTGTTCTTAACGCAGATTTATGTTCCAAAAGTCTTATTCTTAATTCACGGCCCGTCTCGCCCACGTAGCCAAACCCACATGGGCACATAAGCAAGTAAACAACATTCTTGCTGCAGCAGTTGTTGAGAGTATTACATCTTATCTCATAACCATTGTATTCCAAGGTTTTAGCGACAATACAGTGGTCACATATGGAACAATTACCACACTTATAGTTACCTATGGCTTTAGTATTTTCTAGAGTACTTTGAATCTCAACCGTCGGATTTCTATACGTTTTAACCAAGGAATTCCTGATGTTTCTGTTCCGCCTAAATGCAAAAAGTGGTTTCTGTAGATGCATATCTTGTCCATCATTCAAAATCTTCCAATTTTTATTAATGATATTTTTAATCTGATTACTGCTATCTGAAAATTGACTAACGAACACTGTTTTGTCACTCTTGGTGTTTTTGCTCCTTTCTCTATTTGTGTCCAGCATGTAGTCACGATCATAGTACTTAGCCCGCTAATATGAGTGGTTAATCAGTTTTTTAGGATAACCACGATCTTTCAACTTTAATTTGAGGGCATCAGAGTGTATATTAAAATCAGCAATGGAGGAACAATTTCTGTGAAGTCGCAGAAATTGCCCAAAGGGAATATTATCCCTTTCGGCTCTGGGGTGGTAACTTCCATAGTGTAGCAAGGTATTTTTGTCGGTTGGTTTTGTATAAAGCTCAACCGCCAAAAAACCCTCATTGTCCTTGATACAGATATCAAGGAAATTGACTCTGTCCTCACTGTATTCTGCTGTGAACTTCAAATTTGGATCTCCTAAGTTCAGCCATTTAATAAAATCATCGAGACCTTCCTTGTTGCCCTCCCATATTAAAATAATGTTGTCAATGAAGCGGTACCAGTGACTCACGTTCTCAAAGAAAGGTGCCACTTCATTGAAGATGTGATTAGTTTCAAAATTACCAACATAAAGACAATGTTTCTTTGGTCAGAACAGTAACCCTCAAGATTGTACGTATGTTGCTCGGAGTGTTTGAGTAGAGAAAATTGGTGGTCAAATAATCTCCAAAGGGCAATTCTTTGGTTTTTTCGTACAAGCAGTATACCCAGGACCTATAAGTTAAATGTCCCCTGTGTGCGCTGCAACACTTGTAGTGCTACTGCACTGCACTGACAAGGCAAACATGACTGCAGGCCTACCACCAGTAACCTGGCTGTGCAGGTTTAAACTGCTAATTCAACCTGACAAAATAACCTCTTTTGACAGGCCTACAACCCTCATTTGAAATATTTATGTCACTTCTAAGTAAGTCTAACCACACATTAAGGTAAGGTGCATGGTATTTAAAAGTAGGACATGTTTAAAGTTAATTAGCCTCAAGAATACTTTTACTGTAGCAGGGTTGGCTGTTCTATAGGAAAGCAGAGGGATACAATATTAAGTATAATAAATGTTATCTCTGCCTATGAAACAGCTATAAATTTAATATGTGACCTTTTGAAACATCTATTGCTAGCCCAATTCACTGGTGATGTGAGATATGTAATAAATAGTTTGGAAAGATTGCTTGTAAAAGTCACCTTTGCCCTGCCTGAAGTCCCTGGAAGCTAATTCTGCATTTTGCTTTCTCCTTTCTGCCAGCCAGGAATTTGCATTTCAATGGGCATGAATGAGGTTTGAACTTGCTCCCAGGACAGGGATGAAAGGCCTTAAGTGTGGGGGAGGTGTTGTGCTCTTGACAGGATGACCTAGGGGCTGGGTCCAAAGACTGAATTAACTGCAAATACGTCTAACCTGTCTCAAGCAGATATAGCTGAAACCCAGGCCTGCACCCTTCTTTTATCACTGAAGCCAAATATGCCCTGAAAACAGTGAACCTCTTGTTGACATTAAAGTGTCAGATGTGACTGGCGTGTCAAGAACTGCTTGACAGGTCTGTTGGGGTTTTTCATATGACATTGGGGGACACCTCAAAAGAAGGAAACAGAATGTTTATTTATTTTAAAAGTTTTATATAGCGCTGGCTAGACCCAGAGGTATCAGAGCGCTTTACATGCGTAAGATAATATAAAGCAAACATGGCATACAAGTAGATAAAAGATAATGAAACAACATGTGAAATATACAAATCAAAATAGATAAACAGGTGCAAGAGCTATATACTTCAAGTAATTAGGTAGATGATGTTCGGGAAATGGACAAATATTACTGGACAAATATAACATGGTGATTGGAGATCAAGTGCAGGTCACAGGTTAGGACACCCAATAATAATTGGGCCAAACATGGCATACAAGTAGATAAAAGATAATGAAAACAACATGCGAAATATACAAATCAAATAGATAAACAGGGGCAAGAGCTATATATTTCAAGTAATTAGGTAGATGATGTTCAGGAAATGGACAAATATTACTGGACAAATATAACATGGTGATTGGAGATCAAGAGTAGGTCACAGGTTAGGATGCCCAATAATAATTGAGGTGGATTTTGAGGTCTTTTTTGAAGCTGAAATAGGAGGGGTTACAGCGCAGGTTTTTTGGGAGGGCATTCCAGATGATAGGGGCATTACCAGAGAAGGAGCGTGATTGTGTGGATTTCTTTTTATGAAGTGGTGGGATTAGGAGGAGGGTGTTGGTGCTTCTCATAGGTTGTGTGGTGCCCGCAATGAGGAGTTTCTTGGAGAGGTACTGCGTAGTGTTTTGTTGGAGGACTTTATGAGTAATGCAGGCAGTTTTGTAGGCAGATCTGCCTTCAATAGGGAGCCATTTAAGAGATTTGAGAGCCGGGGATATATGATCGAAGCGTTTGCAGTCTGTGATGAGCCTGGCTGCAAGGTTGAGCACAGCTTTGATTGGAGCAAGGTGGACCTTGGGGATTCCGTTGAGGATGGCGTTACCATAGTCAATACGTGAAAGAACAAGTGACTGAACAACAAGTTTAAAGTCATCGGTAGGTATAAAGGGTTTGATTTTCTTGAGGTGATGGAGAGTGAAGAGGGCTCCTTTAGCAGAGTTTTTGATGTGGACGTTAAGGGTTAGGGTGTTGTCGATAGAAATACCAAGAGATTTGACGGAGTTGGACAGGGTGAGTGAGCAGTTGAGTGCATTAAGGTCAGAGATCCAGGATTGAACGGGGAGAGGGTTATTTTTAGGGGAGAAGCGAATGATATCGGTTTTATTAGGGTTAAGTTTGAGATGATTGGAATGGAACCAGGTTTGGATCTTGGTGAGGGTGTTGTTCAGGTGTAAGATGTCATCATGAGTTTTAATCTTGTAATAGATTTGGGTGTCATCGGCGTAGAGGTGGTAGTTGATGCCTGCTTGCTTAAGAATGAGGGTGAGGGGTTCCATAAAGAGGTTAAAGAGGGAGGGAGAGAGAATAGATCCTTGGGGGACTCCAAGGGAGACAGGAGTGGGGTTAGAAAGACAGTTTTGAATTTTGATTTGCTGGGTTCGGTGTTGTAGGTAGGAGATGAACCATTTGTAGGCAATACCATTTAGGCCGAAACGGGTCCTAAGCACATTAAGTAGGGCTGAATGGTTGACTGTATCGAACGCTGCGGAGAGATCAAGGAGGATAAGAAGGCAAGTCTCGCCATTATCAAGTGAGTGGTGGATGTCATCGACGACATTGAGCATTGCCGTTTCGGTGCTGCAGCCTTTCCTGAAGCCTGATTGAAAGGGGTCGAGTAGGTTGAAGTTTTCGATGTGTTTGTCTAGTTGTAGTAGGACACATTTTCCAAGGACCTTTGAGAGAAGGGGGAGGTTAGTGATGGGGCGGAGATTGTTTAGGTCATTGGGGTCAGCATTGGGGTTCTTGATTATGGGAGAGATTTGTCCAAGTTGAAGGGAGGTGGGGACACAGCCAGTGGAGAGAGAGGTGTTGATGATTGTGGTCAAGTATGGGGTAATGATGTGCTTAAGGGCAGGGACAAGGTTAGAGGGTAAGGGGTCTTTTGTGTGGGAGGACGGTTTAAGATTACCAATTATTTTAAGGACTTCTAGCTCAGTCACGGGGAGGAAGTTGAGCAAGGAGGCATTATTCTTTAATTGTGAGTTAGGGGAGTTGGTTTCCGGAGATGTGGTAGGGGGTAGGTGTGAGGAGTGATTAGGGGGTGAGGAAGTAGGCAGGTGAGGAGAGTCGCTGGGGAGCGGTAGAGTAGTGGGCGGAAGAGAGAAGGGGTCAACTGGTCGAGGGAATGTGGAGTAGGAATTAGAGGTGAAGACAGTTTGCATTGGGAGTTGGAAGGGGAGCTGTGTGGAAAGGAAGGATTGATCAATTTTGGCTATTTTTTCCGAGAAGAAGTGGGAAATTTCTTCACATCTGGCGGAGGAGGCGATCAGATTTGGAGGTGCGGGGGAAGTTTGGTTTTGAATGATTTTGAAAAGTTCCCTAGGTCTGTTTTTGGCACGATCGAGTGCGGAAGAAGGATGCCTTTTCTTTGAAGATGTGTTTTTTGTACGTGGCTCTAGCACGACTGAGGAGTGCAAGATGGGAGGGAGAGGGATGGTGTCTCCAGGTTCTTTCCGACAGTCTGAGTGACCGTCTTTCGTTATTAAGCTCGGTATTAAACCAAGAGTTGGAGGGGGTGTTTCTTTGGTTTTTGAGTTTGGGCGGGCCAATTGGTCGAGGATACCGGTGACAGTATTGTTAAAGTGTTCAGTGAGCTCATTAGCATTTTGTGAGGGGGGAATGAGAAGAAGTTGAGCTTGGAGTTTAGACTCAAGAACACCCGGGGGGATACGTTTTAGATTTCTGGTCAATTTTTTAGGTCTGTTAATTTTGGAGGTGGGGAGATTTGGAGTGGTAGCAGTGGTGAACAGTATAAGGTGATGGTCAGACCAGTCAATGGGGACGATATTGGTTACGGAGGCCAGATCTTCGTTGGAAAGAATGGCGTCAAGGATGGCTCCTTTGGTGTGTGTCGGGGACAGGCATAGGTGTTTGAGTTCATTGATCTCAAGTAGATTATTGAGGAGGGAGATAGTGGGATCATCGGTATCGTTCCAATGGAGGTTAAGATCCCCAAGAAAGAGATTTTTTGAGTTGGATAATGAGGATTGAGTCAGGAGCTCAGATAAGTCCTCGATGAAAGGCTGGGGTGCTCCAGGGGGACGATAGATGTTGTGTAGACGAATTGGGTGGGAATTTTGAGTTGTCAGTTCAGCTTCCAGGTATTCGCAGGAGGAGTAGCCAAAATTGTTGCAAGGGATAGCTGAAGTTCATTTTTAAAGATAATGGCTAGACCACCCCCAACTCTGACAGGTCTATCTTTTCTAAGAATAGAGTATCCGGGGGGGGGAGAGTAGGTCAAGTATGCTCGTTGAGTGGTCATTGAGCCAGGTTTCTGTGAGGAATGCAATGTCAATGGATTCACTCAGGATAGTTTCCGAAATTTCCGTGGCATGCTGGACTGCGGAGCGACAGTTGACAAGCATACATGTAAGTGGTGTGGGGTTGCAAATGGTGGGTGGGCAAGAGTGGATCGACGTGAGTTGGGGCGGTGGTCTGGGGGAAGCGGGGGAGGAGGGATTCTATTTGTCCCTAGGATAACAGGGATGTGGGAGTAGGGAGTGGAGGATTGGTGGTTGGTAAACTAGGAAGGTAAGAGTTGCATAGGTCGGAGAGGTCGGACGGGAGAGATGGTTCGAGGTGCGGCGAGGTCTATGTATACGGCAGCGGAGAGGAGTCGATCTCCAATGATTGTGTTTGGTGTTAGGGAATTTTGGGTGGGGGTGGGTGGGGATTTTATGGTGAGGGAGGGTTCTGGAGCTGAGGAAGATAAAATCTTTCCTGAATTGAGAAAGTTCAGTAATCAAATTAGATAGGTCAAGTTCAATGTTGTGTAGGCTTTGGGCAATTATGGTGAAGGGAGGTACCGAAGGGGCGTGGTCTGGGTTAGTTGCGGAGGGTGGACTGATGTGTGAGGGGGGAGAATGGGTAGTGGATGTGGAATGAGGGGTGATGGGACTGTTAGGTGTGAGGGGTTCGGTAATCAAATTGGATAGGTCAAGTTCAGTGTTGTGTAGGCTCGTGGCAATTGGGGTGAATGGCAAAAAAATGTGTGTGTATCTACTGTCTGGTTGCTGAAAGCTCAGCTTTGTCCTACCAGACTACTGTCTCTGAGTTTGTTGGGGGTACAGGGACTGCCTAAAACTGGATTTTAGTGTTAGATATGGAAGGACACTACGATTACCATAGAACACTCCCCATGCACACCCAGCCCTCAGAGCCCAAGTTTATTGTGGCTGAAGTCTTCGGTCATATTGAAAATGCCCAAAGTGGGTAGGGTTAGCTCAGGAACCTTTCCTCCATTGATTAGGGCATCCCCAGGGGTCATTCCCACCCACAAGAGTGTGCCAGGCATAAATGAGGCATTTCCAGGCACCCACTTCGGAACAATTTTGGGCTTGTGGAAGATCAAAAGTGGACTTACTATGCTGTGTGGGGCTTGAGAAAAGCCTAGAAGGCTGGACCCCTCCCTCTTGTACCCAGGACAAAGAAGTGGACTCAAAGCTGACAGCATGCAAAATCTACAGGAACACAACCAGCTATAAAAGCCCTTTTCCTATAACTGCCCTGTTGACAAGTAGCAACTGGACCTGAACTGGACCCTCCTGTTGGTTTCTGCCTGCCACTCTGTGAGTCTTCAAGTGCCTCCCCTGTGGTCCTGGTAGGCTTTAGAAGTGTACTCCTGTATGGCAATGGGACTTAAAGGACTAAAGTCAGAAGGTAAAATCTTTGACCTGGATGAACATGGTTAGTGTATCCGACCCACACTCCATTGCGGTCAGCATCAAATTGCACCTAGGTCTTGTTCTACTGCAACCATTAACTATCATTAGCACATTGTACTTCTTGGCACTATATTTACTTAAAGCATTAAAAATTCTTATCTCTGGTTCCCAGTATTGGATTTTTGTCATTTCAATGCCGTTTTGTTTATTAAATTGTACTCTATTTTTCTCATTTGTTTTGGGATTTTTATTGCCTTGCAGTTTTAATTTATTACTGTTTAGTGCTGCATAAATACTTTACACATTGCCTCTAAATTAAGTCTGTCTGCTCTGTGCCACAGCTACCAAGGGGGTTGAGCTCAGGTTTATTTAGTGTCTTTAGTGGTTCACCCAAACAAGGAATGTGAGTATAACTTGAGGTGGGTACTTACTCTCTCTCAATATACCAGGCAATATACTCAAGCTACCAGGCAACTCTGAGCCCTCCCCTCACACCTGCCCAGGCCCCTTAAGGCTTTGCTGGGTGCACCCCAAATCATTCTCCTCCATCTTGTGAGTTGCAGCCTACCTGTGCCCCAGATTACAGTGAGCAGAGTCCAGGAAGTGGTAAGGAGGCAGACTAGTGCTGTCTTTCTCCCCCCCCCCCCCCAAAAGTTTTAAAAAAAACGATTTTCCCTTTCTGTGATTACTGTCTTTGCCTGTGGTTGTTACAGTTTAAAAATGTAGTTTTAACCTGCCTGTGATTCCATATTTTATCACCTGTTTTGTGTGTTAAACTTGTGTTTTTCCTGCCCATGATTGCTTCCATTTAACGTGTTGAATTGTGGGATTTGCAGTCCAAACTCTGTAGTTTGTCCCTCTCATTCCTGGTGACTATTCAGTTTTCCCTCCAAATTTCTCCTTTGCTCTGTGCTAAGACCTGTATGTTAAACAGTGCACCCCCAGCCACCATTTTGTTTTATCAAGCCAGTGAAACCAGCCCCCCCCCAGCAACAGGGATATTCTACATCAGAGGGTGCTTCTGTGAGCTGTTTAAACTGTGTTTAATAGGGACTGTGCACTTCGTTTTTGGCCAGGAGAGGGAGTAAAGTTGTATTCAAACAGTATTGTTAGATTTCAAGTTTGTGAGGCCTTTACCTGCAGAAATCCAAAGTGTGGATTGAGCCTGTCTGTCTCCTAGGAGATTCTGAACAGGAGAAGCAGCTTCCAACTCCCTGGCCAGCAAACCTTGTCTGAGGTTGCTGGGACCTTATATATTCTGCTAGTGGTTGGTACATGTATACACTGATTGGTGGTTGTATCTGATGTTTCTATTGGATTGAGTTAGTGTCCTCATTGGTTGGGTATTTGAGGGTTCTTATTGGTTTCTGGGTCTGTGTTTCAATCAATGTAGGGTTGGGGCTAGGGTTATGATTTCTATTGGAAGTAGGGACTAGGGCTTCCTGTGTTATTGGTTGTTGGGACTAAGGTGGAACTAGGGCTAGGGTTAGGCCTTTAATTGGAAGTAGCAATTAGGGCTTCTGGTGTTATTGGTTGCTGGACTAGGTGTGGGACTAAGAGTAGGGTTAGGCTTTCTATTGGAAGTAGGGACTAGTGCTTCCCGTCCCATTGGTTGCTTGGTCTAGGGTTGGGACTACTGGTAGGGCTAGGGCCTCTATTGGACGTAGAGATCAGGGTTTTGAACTGATTGGGTGCTTGGACTAGGGCTAAGATTGGCTGTAAGGTCCTGGTCTCCTATTGGTTCTAGATTTTTAGGGCTAGTGTTGTGATTGGATAGTGTTAGGGCTAGGGTTCCCATTGGCTGACAGGGTCACCTGATTTCTAGGGCTATAAAAGGCCAGGGTTAGGGCGTTTCAGCCTGGGCGTCGAGGCTAAGGGCAGAGAGGACAAGGGCAGTTGCCTGTTTGAGCCTGTTAAGGGCGGAGAGGACAAGGGCAGTTGCCTGTTTGAGCATGTTAAGGGCAGAGAGGACAAGGGCAGTTGCCTGTTTGAGCCTGTTCAAGACGGGCCAGGGCCAGGAATGCTGCCCATTTTCCCATTAAGCAACACCCAGCCCACAACATCCACATCCACAAACAGAGCAACACACTCACACCAAAGGTACACCACGCACAACACTATGCACAGATTAATGTACCAGCATGCACTACTAACCCAACCAAACCACATCTACACACCCTACTATCCCAACTACCACACATATCCACCATCACCTACAAACAGTACACAACCCTATCCTATACCACTAACCAATACACTCATCACTAACACAACGCCAATCAACACCATACTTAACTACATCCCATCCAGACACACGCTCCCTGCTGTAATTACACCTAACATACCACCTTTTATCACTAACAAACATATAATCATCCTTCCATCATTTGTCCAACAAACACCCTCCTCTCCCTTCTACCATAATAACACTAACGTACAACACACACACTGCAGACCACCACACTTTTTAACTCTTGCAACAAACCAGTCTAAGACCGACACTCTTACCTCTACTTCACTGCCACCTACACACATCATACACTCTACTCATAAACACATCAACACCCCCTCTACCGTACAACCTCCTCTCCGTTCCTTCCAACACATCTCACACGATGAATTTATGGACCTGGTCAAAGCAAGCAGGCCTGCCGGCAGCCCTTCTGACCCCTGTCCACCACAAACTTTCAAGACAATTCTTTTAACAACCTCTGCTACAACTCCAGTAACAAGAATCATCAACGATTCCTTCACTGCCGGAATATTTCCAGAAGAACTCAAACAAATCACACATACGCCCTTTACTGAAGAAAACAAACTTGGACCCGCTGAACCCTGACAACTACAGACCCATTACAAATGGACCTTTCCTGGGCAAACTGATAGAAAGAGCAGCGTTCGCCCAGATGTCACAATTCATTGAAGAGAATGACATACTTTCAGACTTCCAAAAAGGAATCCGTCCGGGAAGAGGCACTGAATCTGCCCTCCTTGCCATCTGGGATGACCTGAAAAATACAGTTGACCGCTACTCCTCTTGGACCTCTCGGCTGCCTTTGACACGGTTGACCATGATTCTCTGAAACAAAGACTCTATGAAGCCGGCATAGAGGGAACTGCTCTAGACTGGATTGCGTCCTACCTTCGAAACAGAACTAATGTCATCCATACCCCACCTTTCTCGTCCAAACCGTACTCCACAAAAGCAGGGGTCCCTCAAGGTTCTATCATCTCGCCCATGCTTTTCAACATTTACATGAAGTCATTACCAGTACTGATCAATCAATTTCACCTCACGTGCTATAACTATGCAGATGACACGCAAATACTCCTTCAACTGGAATGCCCCAAAGACATTGGAAAATCACCAATTTTCAGCTGTCTCAGAGCCGTGGATCAGTGGATGACTTGGAGCCATCTCAAATTGAATACTTCAAAAACGGAAATACTCACGTGGGGCGATTGGAAACATTACAACCTGCTTGCCGCATGGCCTAATGAACTGGGATCACCACCTAAAGTATCGAAGGAAGTAAGAAACCTCGGAATGACCATGGACTCCAAGCTGTCGATGAATGCCCAAGTGGACAAACTAGCAAGATCAAGCTTTGTCACTATAAAAACGCTGCGACGAATTTTCCCTCAATTGGGATTTCCACACAAGGTCCAAGCTACCATCTCCCTTGTTCTGTCCAAACTCGATTACGCCAATAGCTTCTACCACGGATCACCTTTAACAACCATGAACAGACTACAACGGATTCAGAACTTGGCTGCCAGACTACTCTTGCATATCAAACCGCGAGACCACATCTCACCTGCCTTGAAAGCCCTGCATTGGTTACCGGTTGCCAGAAGATCCACGTTCAAGCTGCTTTGTATCACCCACAAAGCAATACATGGAACGGGACCACTCTTCATCAGGAATAAAAACACCAAACACATTCAACAGAGGAACCTCCGCTCTAAAGGAGCATCTCGCCTCAAAATCCCAAGATACAAGAAAAAAACCATGGGTGGCACATCCTTCTCAAGCAGCCAAACTATGGAACTCTTTACCCCCCAACATAAGATCCACCGACAACCACCTTACCTTCAGAAATCTACTCAAGAATTGGCTCTTCCCCACATAAGCACCATACGCAAACAGAAATTTACAGCATATCCCTCTGTATATAAGCATCTGTTTTCACTATAGACATGTACCTATCTTTGTGTATTGCTTTGTATAAACATGTAGAATAATTATGTTGTTGAGAGAAAAAAATAAAAATAATAATAATAATAAATAAATAAATAATCATCTTTGGTCTACATGTACTTACTTCCATTGTGCATCTATGTACCTTCCATGTACTTGGATCTGTGTCTCTGTTACTTTTCTCCTGAAAAAGCATATCCAATGCACTACCCTATTTCTCATCCTGTGCCTCTATCAATATCTTTAATCTACATATACTTACCTCCTTTATGTATCTATACACTTTCAATGTACTTATGGATCTATATATTTATCACTTTCTTCTAATTTAGCATTTCCAAGGCACTACCCTATTTCTCATCCTGTGCCTCTATCAATATCTTTAATCTACATATACTTACCTCCTTTGTGTATCTATACACTTTCAATGTACTTATGGATCTATATATTTATCACTTTCTTCTTAGTTAGCATTGCCAAGGCACTACCCTATTTCTCAGCCTATACTTCTCTCAATATATCTTCTAGCCCAACCTTCTGACTCATCTCAAACTTCTTTCTACTACTCTTCTATCTCTCACCCTATACATTTATCAATATATCCTCTACATCTACACTCATTTATCCCAAACCCCATACCACTACTATGATCCCCAAAATAACCCTTTCTAGACTCTCTCCTACTCTAACCCTCCTTGCATCATCTGACACCTCTTTACTATACCGATCCCCTAAAACAAACCTTTCTAAACTCTTCCCTCTGACTCCTCCCCTCCAAAACTCCCTTTTACTCATCCAAAAGCCTCCTCCTACTGCTAAGACCCCAAAAAAATAAAAAATAAAAATTAATTCACTCTTCTATCCCTCCACTATCCTTTTCAATCAAAATTAACAGACTAACATGTTCAATTCTCAAATTCCATATTCAACTATACTAATTCTCCACTAATCATTTATGGGTTCCAGAGTAGCGTGCTACTCGCCAATAAAGCGTCTCAACACCCCATCTGGGTTACAAGCGCTATATAAATGCAAACCTTTTCCCTTTTCTACCCTCCCCAACCCTTCTCAATCCAAATAACTGACTAACATATCCACCACTAAAATTACTTTCATGTTTCACCATACTAATTCATCACTAATACTTATGAGTTCCAGAGTAGCATGCTACTTGCGCTTCAAAACCCCATCAGGGATAGCAAGCGCTATATAAATACAAACCTCTTTCCCTCTTCTATCCCGCCACCTACTCTTCTCTACCCAAATAACTCAATAACATATCCACTACTCAAATTACTTCATATTTTACTATACTAATTTTCAACACTAATCCTTAAAGGGTTCCGGAGTGGCATGCTACTCGCCAGAAAAGCGCTTCAACACCCATCAGGGGTAGCAAGTGCTATATGAATGCAAACCTTTCTTCCCTTTTATCCCTCCGCTATCCTTCTCACTCCAAATAACTGACTAATATCCACCACTGAAACTACTTTCATATTTCACCATATTAATTCACCACTAATCCTTTATGGGCTTCCGGAGTAGCGTGCTTCAACACCCCATCAAGGGTAACAAGCGCTATATAAATACAAACCTTTTTTCCTCCTCTATCCTTCTGCTATCTTTCCAAATCCAAATAACTGACTAACCTATCCACCACTTAAAATGTACTTGCATGTTTCACTATACTAATTCAACACTAATTCTCCATGGGTCCCGGAGTAGCGTGCTACTCGCCGAAAAAGCGCTTCGACGCCTCGTCAGGGGTAGTAAGCGCTATATAAATGCAATTACAATACAATATAACCACATTTCTTACACTACTTGTATATGACAGAGCATCACGAGCAATCGATGCTCTGATGACATGCTCATTCTGAATCACAGTGACTAAAGTAGTTCATGACTTGATTTATTGTGACCTCTTGATGTTAACTGTTGTCATTATAGGATAAGAGTATAAATATTTTGTACGAATTAATTGATCACTAATCATTTACTGTATTGTTTGGCTTATAAATATGTGATTTATAACTATGCGGCTTTCAGATACAGTGTTCAATGTATTCCAGAGTCAATGCAAAGTCTTTTTTCCTCTACTCTAGTCTTTTTTATACTCCCCCTTTTTTCAGACAATTCTTCAAAATGTACTTATTTTTTAGCAGAACACAAGTGAGTTTTTCCCCTCCCTTTCAGATTGGACATTTAAATACTACACTTAATTTCCTTTTTGCCTCACATTCCCGCCATTTAAATGGTGGGCACATCTTGAATTATTTTTTAGGCAGCAACGCAAGCCTACTCACTCCTTGCTGCTGGATGTGGACACTGACGGTTGTTGTGATACTCATTATTGATTCACTTCTGCTCCTGGTGAAAACTTGAGCCAACTCCACTTCTTTTTTTTACATATATTTTATTAACTTTTTATGTTTACACAAAAAAAGACAAAAAAGCAAGCAAAAGGTGACTTATCATTAACACATAACTACTATTCACGTCTACATGGTACACAGTCATGTCTGTCCAGATTGTGTGCATCCTTTACATGATACAACTACTACTGTTGACATTAAAACAATTGGTTAACATAGGTTATCACAATTGTACATAGAACCTTTTAAAGGAGTCTCTCATCGGGAGGGTACACTAGGAGCCAAATCCATTTCTGGGTCTACTTTTTGGAAGCCCACAACTCGCTCAAAATTGTATTAATGGACCTTTTGAAAATTGCTAACTACTTTTTGAAATGGTATTAATACTTTAGCCCTTGATGTCACCAAATAGTTTTGATTTTTCCAAATTAGTAACTGTAAGTAGATTGCTCTGACACTCATCATTCTGCATAATTTTTCACATGAGCACTCTTTGAAAATATTTTTCTAAAATAAATAATTCACAATCCCCTGCATTTTTTTTAGGTCTGTTGGACCGTTAGTCCCAACTAAACTTAAATCCAGTCTTCTGTAGGTTCTCATGCTAGAACCGTCAGCAAGTATATCACTAATTGCAACTGCTCCTTCTTTATACACTAACCTCATGAGGAAATTATTTCCAGTTATTACTTTCTCTTACTTGTATTTTGACAGTGATCCTCTCACTATATGCTTATATGAATGTCTTGTCCTGATGATGACTCTCGAATAGTTGTTGGGTTGAAACCGTGTTGATGTATAAAACTAGGAACTGTGGAGGGTGATTCACAGTAGTAATGAGTACAGCAAGTTGCTCTAAAGGAGTACTGTTTTATTTACTTTTATATGCCTTTGCGAATCAGCCCCGAAAGGTCCAACTCACTCATAGATAAAGTGCACAGAGGGTACAGTGATTTCTATGTATACTGTGTATGAATATTCCCTGAAAATTCCCATTGATGTTTTGGAGCCAATTCACAAAGGCACATAAGAGTAAGCAAAAGAGTACTACTAGAGTACTACTTTAGATATTCCAAAATGTCTATAGAAATAGGCCCCTGTATGTCTAAACTAGATGCCTGGACAAACGTTTGACTGAACCACCCCAGATGTCAACCTGTTATTGGTCTTATACTGCTGTCATTGTACATAGACAGCTTTTTGAGTTTCAGTTATGTCACCAGGTGATCACTATGAGCGCATAAGACCGTATCTGAGGCTTCCTCTAAAATCACTTTGACAGTTATAAACAGTTTCACATAGATTTGAAGCTGCATGCCTATTTCCTATTTTTTATGGGACTGCATTAATTGCTATGAATGAACTCTTTCACGTGAGTTATGTGAAAATATTACCACAGTGATCTGTTTTTGTTCTCACTCTACATATATTGGGACACTCTTCTTAGAATTAGTTCATTTACGTTGATAAAATCAAATAAGTATGTTCTGTAGTGGATCTGGGCAGAGTGAAAAATTGATCATCTAGCTCCTTCGTTATTCCATCTACCTCACACAATAAGGTCACTGTATTCATTATTTTTCTTGCGAAGCACAAGCACACACAAATACTTTATCACAAACTTTCACCAATCCTGCTTCAGGTACTTTCACTGTTAGGCCTCCTCAATTTCTCCTGGAAATTTGAAGAGCGGCGTGGTTGTTGTATGCAGAACGTGACCAAATGTGGAAGTGGAGACTAGGGAATGAATGAAAACTCTTTTACTTGTTAAGGAATTGCATGGTCAGTATCACACACCAGACTTCTTTTAACAGTTTAATACCATGCAAATGAAGGGACAAATGCTGGAAAATTAGGTCTCCATCACAGGTCTCAGAGATTGAACAGCAACTCAACATGCAGGGAGCATGTGCATGGCAATGAAAAGTAATTTCTTTTTGGGCTGATGAAGATTAACGACCATAAAAACACTACCACACAGGAGTATTTCTCTGAACACTGACAATATGCCAGAGGAGTTCCCAACACCAACAAAATATCATGTTTTCCCCTGCCTTTTACATCCTCTCCAATACATATGAACTGTTTTGTACTGTATTGGTGTTTACATAGCGCTTTCCTACTCCTAAAGTGCTTTCATTATTGTGAAGAAAGTACTCCCAATTCATCATCATATATCAGTCTACTTGTCATTAGACTTTGGCATTTAAAAAAAAAAAAAAACAGCCTACTGTGGTTCCTCCCCCATTGCTTTGATTTTGTGCTAGCTCTCTCATGTCTCAAACATTTGTTAGTGCCTCTGGTAAACCTTGGCCCCCTTGCTTGCCTGTGTGCTCGGGACAGGTTTTAGTCTCTTCCTCGCAGGCTGGAGCAAGACCACCCTTGCATGGCTCTTGCGAGGACACACTCCTGCCTCATGCTACATCCAGGTTCTCATGGTGGGAGATACTGCTGATGTGTGTGCTGCTGCAGGAATCCCTTACACCTACCAGCCATAAGCAGCCTATCAGGGATGCAGCTTTACCCTACCACTGCAAACACTTGGAGCGAATTTATTTCATAGAACAAACGTTTAATTGCTTGTCATTTCAGTACAATTACTCCCTACCCTGCATTTTGTAGGTAGACCCAGATTCCAAGACGAGAAAAATATCAAATTTGCAATATCGTTCCTGGAAACGGAGTCTCCCCGAAAGGAGATTATTACAATTTAGATAGCGAACTTTATTTTTTCAGTTTTATATAGCGGGCAGATGGCTGAAGTGCATTAGAGCGCTTTACACGCGCACCTGATAAGATTATACGAGGTCACATTAATTTTTTAGGCACGTGGAGATAAAATAATTTGCTCAGGAGCACAGGATGTTGAAAGACGCCTTAATTTGAACAGAGTTCCCCGGTTCCAGATTCTTCAGCTCTACCCGTTATCTACAAGGCAAGCCATTAAGTCAACAAAAGAAGGAACATATGAACATATGTGGGGTACTTTGACTTAACCTTTACATGACTAGGAAAAAAGTGGAAGAAACGTACCGTGTTGTGGAGAAAAAAATCCAAAAGATAGGTAGTTTTTAATCCAGAGTGACCGTGGCCTGTATATCTCCATCGGCGGTGTACACTTTTGTGATCACTATGCTTACAAGAGATGCGACCAAAAACAAGATTTGTCTCATCTCCTGCATTCACCACACAGCATTCATCCTTCCCTCTGTCCACCCCCCTCCTGTCGCCAAGGCAACCAAGAGAGCAGGGAGGCAGTAGCAGAATCCTCACGCGCCAACCAAACACGGCCTCACACTACCCTCACAACACAAGCCTAGTACGCCACCGTTCAAAACAGCCAATTGCAAGTTAGCTCACGGTGACAGGTCCCGTTCACTCCCCTTTCACAGAGGGCTTCAGCTGGATTGGTTGCATCACGGTCAGAAACGCCCGCCTCCTTACCCCCTCGCTCTGGTTGGCCGGATGTCCCGTCAATCAAATGAGCCGTGTTACCCGCTGCTGTTTCGACGTTGGGGAGAATGACGCCTTTTCTCCCCTTAAAATTGCAGATTTCTTTGAAAAAGCGGCGGGGGAGGTTCGTGGCTGCGCCGTGGGCGGAAAGGAGACAGAAAGCTGGTCTGGGGACCGAAGGCGTTCCCGTGAGGCGAACGGCCCGCCCCTCTCTGTCGTAAGCTGCGGGCAGCAAATGGCGGGCGGGCGCCTCCCCGCGCGGGCGGGGCCTGCCTTCATTATTTATATTTTCTATTTTCTCCCCTCCTCGGAGCCCTGACACGTCTGCAGTGAGTGAGTGGCATTGGCAGACTGTCAATCCCTCAGCAAAGAGGCCATCAAACAACATAAAACACACACACAGAGTTACACCGCCGGCCTCATAAATCCCAGCCCGGCTCCTCATATATATTATCAGCGTTTCATTTTTTAAGCACATTAGCCTCCGAGCTTTGCAATTAATATCCCTTTTTCACCTACCTTCACTGCCTCGCCTGCTTTTTCTGAAACTTTTTGATTATTTCCCTGCATCTTTTGAGGAGTGGATTTCGCAGTATATTTTATATTTTTGCTCCCCTCCGTACCTTTTTTGCACACTTGCCAATGGAGAGAAGGGGACCTGAGGAACTTTTGTGCACGGAGATTTTGCTATAATTTTAAATTGGAGCAACACAAGAAGAAGAAAAAAAGGGAAGTTGAAGAGTTACACGCGCGCAGCAAGGACAGCACTGCAGGACGTGTGTTCACGTTTTTACAAGTTTTTTGCCTTCTATTTTTATTTATTTTTCCTAAAAGGAGAAATGTTGACAGGGGCTGCCAGCTGAAAAGAAATGAGAAGAGGACAGTAGCCTAAAATGTTGGTCAAACGGATGAACTCGGTGGAGCTAAAGGATCATTGACATTCCTGAGGGGCTGATCAAGGAGGAGAGGGAAGATCCGAGGACTTAACATTGACTGGGAGCAGCAAGTGATGGGCTATCATTCTGTGCGTCTCCAGGCAGCAGATTCATCAGCCTCCGCCTCTCATTACTGGGGACAGCAGATCTGCTGACAAGCTTTATCACCAGATCCAAAACAAACAAAAAACTACTAATGCACGAATATTCGGGATCTGCTGCCTCTCTTTTTTGATGTTTTTTTTCCCGATTGCTCCCCAATTCAACCGATTTCTTTAGAAGGCTGTGTTGAAAAAACTGATCGGAAAACATCCAGGGATCTGAAGAAGCTGCCGCGAAGACATCCCGAGAACTAAAGAACAGCTGGAGCTGAGAAGAGGATCCTTGACTTAGAGAAGCACGGGGGAAAAGACCTTTGGTTCCTTCCGGGTATTTTCCTGCAAAAGGTCCTAGACGATTGCCGCCCCCACCTGATCCGCTGGCGGCTCCTTCGGGTCCTCGTTGAAAGGTTATCGCAAGAATCACACGAGCCGAGGGCATCTCGGCACATGGAGGACAGCATGCAGAGAAAACATTCAGCGATATGAAAAGCAGCCAGGCACAGGAGCCTGAAATCTGAAGGGTTTTTAACAGCATTTATTGACATGTGTAGGTTTCTTTGGTAAAAGGGGAGATCTGAGGGTTTCCTTGCCAAATCCTGAAGCTCTGAATATTTTCTTGAAAAGAGACTAACGTCTGATTACTTTATGCAAAGACTCCTAAATTTGAATATGTGCTTGCAAAAGACTCTGAGGTCTGAATATTTGAAATGACACGGGGTGTCGAATATTTTCTTTTAAAGGCATTGTGAGCCGAAGATTTTGTCCGCGCTCTGGATTTTCCAGCAAAACACTGAACACCGAAAATGTACTTGCAAAGTCCCTGAGTTATCGAGGATTTTCCGGCTATGCAGAATCTTCTTCGGCAGCACAGTCTCCGATTTCTGAATGAAATGCTCTTGTAAACATCCCAGGTACGCGCAGCTGCCGAGACTCCCCGACATCCACCGCCACACTTTCTGGCTCCAAGTCTGGTCTGCCGCCCATCGCTGCTCCTGATCGCCTCTTTTTCTCCCGGAGACGCTGCAAGATACACTCCCAGATCTGCCCGGATCCCTGTGCACGAACGCCACTACCCCCCTCCCCAGGCCCCTTGCGATTGATCGGGCTGCGGTGCACAGCATCAGCAGCCGGAAGAGCATGGACGAGCAGTCCAGGATGTTGCAGACTCTGGCTGGGGTGAACCTGGCTGGCCACTCGGTGCAAGGGGGGATGTCCCTGCCTCCTCCTCACGGCGGGCACGATGGGACCGACCAGGGCGATGGCCGGAAACAGGACATCGGAGACATCCTTCACCAGATCATGACCATCACAGACCAGAGCCTGGACGAGGCGCAAGCAAAGTTGGTGCCCACTTCTCAGCCATTTCTGTCTCCCCTACCCCTCTTCAGCCTCCGATACTCCAGCAGAAGGCATCTACGGCCCTCTGCAGAACTGCCGCTTGCCTTTAACGATTACCACCTATTCGCAGCGGCTGTTACTCTGTAAATTGCATTGTCCCATTCCAGCCGCACTCATAATTCCCCTCACAACGTGTACATACCTCTCAGCTCGCTCAGGATTCTGTCAGGATCCTCAGTGGTACCATGATTCCCCACTTCCTTGTACATGAATAGCAGTTTCCACTTCTGCGAGCCTGTGGACCACTGTTGATTCTTGCCAGGATGTCTGTATGACACGCTCGCTCTTCCCAAAGTTCAGTTACCGACCTCTTTAACTATGTGAGGCGTTCCCATTCACAGTAAGAAATGGTCTACTGGGATATGGGTAAGGTGCTAGAACCCTGTGTATATATATATATATATATATATATATATATATGCTAGAGTCCTTAAATATGAGTCCGGTGCCACACTGCCCCAGATGTGTATGCCAGTAGCCAGTCTCCTAAATATGTGCACTGTCCCGAATTCTAAATGCCCCCGCCCGTGCATGTCAAAGAAAGACGAAGAAATCTCGGCGGCGTTGCCTCTAAGTCTTTCTAACAGGAGCGCCCCTGTCTTTGGCATGGGCGCCCATGCAGTAATAGCCCCAAACAACGGCTCTGTTCTAACCGATTAGTGCTAAACGACCGGGCCTGATTTAATATGTCTGTGTACAGAGCAGCACCGCTTGTGTTCCGGTTGGTCTTTCTCCCCTCCCTACCACGCTGTTGCGGTGACCCCTCACTTTGCACCCCACAGAGGAAGCTCCATATTTATAGCCAGGGGTCATCAGCAGAGCAGCTAGGACTGTTTTAATGATATATCTTTTTTTACTGTAGCCGATGTCCATCTTGCATGTTACTGCCCCCAAACAACCCTGGCCCCTTCATCTTGTACCCCCACGCCTTTCATCTTCCAAGGCAAGCAATCCCTAACTGTTGTATGTTTATTAGCAAAGTGAACGGCACGCCAAAGGCTTGTTCCCATCCCCGCCTTATTGCAGTCATGATTTTGGTGCCGGAGTTTTTATATTTCCCTTTGTTGCAATATATGCTTTGGTGTCTGCCATCCCATTAGCACTCCTGTCATCTGCTGCACATTTAGAAGCACGCTTAGCCCGCCGTTCTCTCTGGCGCGGCGATGCTCCTCCACGCGTCGTTGTGACAACAACCACACAGACACCACGCCACTGTGCCCAGATGCACTTTTTCATCCACCTCCGGAGTGCTCATAAGCCTCCTCTTTAATATCCCGAAAGAATAGGCTCTTGTGATGCCATGGCAGCGCTGACACGGGAGTGTTGTAGAAGAAACCGGGCCCAAAAGAAACACGAAACAAGTCTAGGTGTTACCACTTAATAAATCATTTCCAGGCCAACCCGGGGAGCGGCCCAGGACAGCCAACTCATTTATGTGGAATATGGGCCAGAAAATGGGAGCAGGCAACATGTAGGAGATTTGCTCCAAGGACACCGGGGTTGGCATTTATTAAACTGTGTGTAGACACAAGCAAAGGGGTAGACGTACGGGTTGTGCGTTTACACTTTGCGCAGTTTACACCTTAACTCCGACAGGCGAGATCAGTGCTTTTTCATTAAAGCTGATTTTGTCTTGGCCGCTTGTCTCTCTTAAGGCAGTTGCCACTTTCTTCTTCGTGCTTTTTGAATACATCAATTGTCTGAGTAGCACACACAGCCCTTCTGGGAGAGTTAAGTGAAGGCAACAATCTCCCTATCCCACTGCCCACATTTCACCCACCCGCATGCCTTCTTCTTGCTCTAATGTATCTGCTGACACATTCAATGAAGCTAAATTGGGTGCTCTGATGCCACATTGCTAGCATTTTATTGTTCGTGCTGTGTTTTATCTCTGCAGGAAGCATGCCTTGAATTGCCACAGGATGAAGCCCGCCCTGTTCAGTGTACTGTGCGAAATCAAGGAAAAAACAGGTAAGAATCTGTCATTTAGCAACCTGATTTTACTTGGGATCCTCCCCCCTGGCTTCTGCCTCCGATCCCAGGAGCCAGACGTCGCCATCTTTGATCGCTGTTTCGCCTTCCCTCTGTCTTGAGGGAGAATGTCAGTCAGTCTGAAGTCACTTTTAGCATTACTAAAAATCCCGGAGGTGCCACTGAATGTAGGTGAAGCACGATGGAGCATCAGGGGTTGTCTGGAGGCCCTGCACGCCCGAGAGCAGCCTGCTGCTTGGCACGGTGGCAGTGCATGTTACAGTAACAATGTTAGCCTGGGTTTCAAGGCTGGGAGAATCTTCCCCAGCAGCAAGACAGGTTGTTTAGACAGAAGTACAAATGGAAATATATCGAATTCGCTGCCAGCGACCTTCACCTCAGTGCCTTTGGTCACATCTATTCATTCAGGTGTGCTTTTGATACTATAGAAAGTAAAGTAGAGAATTGTTGTCAGCTCAGGGACTGGTGAAGGCCCCAGCCCAGCAAGCACCACATGCCTCCCAGTTCAGCTCCAGTTGTTGGCTCCACAGACTGAAGCTGTACAATTGAGAGGAATGAGCACTTCCCATACAGCTGCATTGACCTCACGTGGTGATGATTCCTCCTGCCATTCACATTAGGCATTTGACTTGGTTTTGCCGAAGCTGTGATTGAGGAAGTGATAAGCTCACATATAAAAGTATGTCAAAAGATTGGAAAATGTTTGCATCTTCAAGTCATGCAAAGAGACGTGTAATTGCTCGCATATTTCATGCACATTTTCTGCACACATTTAACAGGTTTTTTTTTTGGTCAGGAAACATGTGGAATGCCATTTGTTATTTTTATTAATAAGGAATAGAGTATATTTTTAACAATGTGCACTGTGTAATCAATACAGTGGCTGTTGAGAGAAACACGAAAGCATATGTTTCAGGTTGCCTTTTCATCACACAGTAGCATGTAGAAATCAGAATCTGATGTACGTGTCAGCTAATAATGCATACATATTAGAACATAAATACGTGAGTGCATACAATGTAGATAATGCAACCTGACAGATATATGTGTGTGCATGTCCCTTTGGTGTGGAAGGGCATATATGTGTAGTTTCTCACGTGCAACATTTACTGGAAAGTGTTCTAAACGCGTCTCCTTGAGCTATCGTAACCGCAGCAGTTTAGTCCTCTCAGTACTGTCATGTACTGGCATGTACTAGCAGCAAATGTTAACATTTTCTAACACAATGTGCACCATCTAAAATCTTTCTGGCAGAGCATCCTTCCCTTTATCATGACAATTGAAGCCCACTAGAGTGTCTAATGCACTTAGTAATAGTGAATGGTACATTAATATGATCATCAATTTCTCATCCCTAACCATATTCCTGAGCATTTCCCTTACTAACTAAATGATTGGGGGGGAAGAAAGGATGAAGTAACAGATCCCGCATGTCCTCTTTTTATCGTAAATTATGTTGCCTGAGGTCATGCCATGTCTTGGTCTCCTTCAAGGTCTGTTAATAGCCATGCGCCGGTTTACGAACTGTGTGTTGTGGATATGACAGGGGATACCACTTTATCTCACATTATGCTGTGTAACAGATATGCAGTTTTACCCTCCATTTCCACTCACACTGTGCCCTACTTCCCTTACTCCTACCGGCTGCTCCAGTTTGCATTTGTTTCTTGTCTTCTGCCAGAGTTTTTGTTTGTCCAGCTTCAGACATTTTCCCAACCTTCTATGGGAAGATAGGTACTACAAGCATATTTCAGGGGAGAAGGCGTGAGATGCCAAAGCAGATTTGTACACCAGGGTTAGCTGTCTTTGGTTGAACGAAAATCTGAGGCAAGCCAGGGTAAAGGTAAGTGAAGACGAAACATAGGTGGTCTATAGAATAGATATTTAGTTGCTGGTATTTCTGCACGTGGCAGCCATGGCTGAGAGAATTATTCTAGCATTTTCTAAAGTTACATTGCTTGGTATTTACAATCCTATTTCTTAAGGAGACCACTTTGTAATTGTTTATAATACACATATGTATAAGCAAGCCGTTTTACAACATAATTGCACCCCAATAAAGTCAAGATGCCACGAATGAGATTGCTCTAAAGAGGGAGTATAGGTGTGCACATTTGTCCCATTTGGTTAGGTGTACAACCTGAAACTTCCCTGTTTGAAATGTGATTTTTAATTGGATACTGAAGTACAAAAAGATAAGATACATTTTTTCAACGGATATAGCATCTAAATATGAAAAAAAAAATCAGAGGCATGCCAGCTTAGTTTTCAAATTATAGAGCAATATAAGAAGCTTTGGAAATGTATCTTTAAATGTTGTTTTGTGTACAGTTGTTTTGCCTCGAGGTCTGAATTTGGCACAGGAAAAGTAGAGTACAGTTTATTAGTGCTCTGTGCTTTCTAAAACATTTGAGCAGATAAGCAGCAATGTTATTTCTATCTCGTAGTGTCTTTTCTCTGTTTTGTTTAGAAACCACTGGCTTTTCTTAAATGCTCATAATGTAGTTTATTACTTCACTACCTTAGTAGTATGATGTGTCTTTATTATTAGATTTGACCAGTCATTGGTGAAGCAAGAGATCATGATTTTAGGGTAGACATTTGGCCGGGCAGCGTGCATTGCCTCACTTGCATAGAGAGACGGTTTCCTCAAGAATTATTTGGGCAGGATGCTTTTTATGTGTCTGCAGCAAATCATGTTTGTCTTACAACTGGATCGCACTGCTCGTGATATCTGAAACTTGCCAAGAATCAATGCACCGCCAAGTCAAATTTGCTTATCGCTTTCTCAAATTTATACAAATATAGCTCTAATTATAAAATCATTTTATTTTAAACATAAATGTGGCTGTGCATTACCACATGCAACCACGAGATAGCAGGCATTTTCAAAACACATATAACAAATGAATGTGTTTTTAAAGGTTGGGATAGACTAGGCTGTGTCTGAGATGCCCTATTGATGTTGAACTTCAGCTTCTCGACGGGACTTGGTTTTATAAATAGGGTTCTCTTCTCTTCACACCAAGCTGCACAATCACGCCAATAACGTGCCAGTGGGGCTGCAGTGCACAGTCTGATGGTCCCCTTTCTTTGTGATCAGACCACAGTGCAATTCCATGTGTTTTTCATATGTTTGTAGTAATATATGTTTATTAAAACTTCTGCAGTTTTTCATTGCCTGGCAGTCAAGTTTAACAGCGTGTTTATTCTTAAATATTAGTCTCTTTTAGCACAGCCTCTGAATCGGTTAAGGAGTGCATGGTTTCATGTCTGGAAATGTCCAGGATAAGGGACATTGATAGCTGCCAGCCAAGCCATAATTTAACCCCTCCCTCCCATAAACCACAGACCTTAAATAGGTTTCATTTACTACTAATGCCTAATGGCATACATGATGGGCTGCCAGATTTGTGGCCTTTGTGAGGCTTATAAGCAGGACTGACTGAGGAAGATCATAAAACTTAATGAACTTGTAGTCTGCATGAGGTGTCCACAGGGGAGGAAGAAGGGAAAGGCCTGCTTGACTCTATGGGCGGCTTGAAGATTTATTTTTTATGTGCAAAGAACAAGAAGCAAATGGGCTGCATATATTGTGACCTGTACTGCAAGGGCAAGGTGCATGCTCCGTCCTTAAAGGTTTGGCAGGGTTTTTAGAAGCAAACGTTACTAACTTGAGGACTGAGAATTATGCAGCTCATTTTTCTGAATCTATCTATCTATCTATCTATCTATCTATCTATCTACTTGTGAAGTCTCATTATTTCATTTATGAAATATGACAGGACAAGTATGAACATGTCTGTAGTACACATTTTTATCATCGGCATTTGTTTTTTAAAATTATTATTTCAATTATTTCTGTTCTGCTATTAACATATTCACATTTCATGTAAGAACATTTACACATTTTATATGAATTATAAATTTAATACTGGCTTAGCTGTACAACTGCACATGTCTCAATTATGTATTTTCGAAAATGTACTTGTTGAATAATTATGAAACGCATAAATTAAAAAATATCTGTATGAAAGTGAACTCAAATATACTGTAGACATTTTTTTTGTGTGCTAATATTTGACACTGTAAACAATAGTGACAAGAACATATAATTCTTCTAGATTTGCACATAATTATTTTCCTGTAAACACCTGGAAGGCACATCATAATTTAGCCAGTTGTAATCAACAAACACTGCATAAAAAAGTGTCTCCTAACCCTGCTCAATATCCTGGAAGGAAAACTATTGACTGTTGACTATTAAGCTATAAACTTGTAAGTAGTACTGATTGATTTAGACAAATATGGATTTACGAAAAATATGCATCTTATTTGATTGGAATGTTGATAGTCCCACAGCTGGTTGCCCACAGGGTGTCTAGCCTTCAATATGCAAGCCAGTTAGCTGAACTGTTTCTGTGTAATTAGCACTTTTTAACTGAAGTCCCACCTTGCACAGCACAGACTTTGTATGTACCATTGAATGCCAGGTGTTTAGCATTAAGTTCACGCAGTGACTGGCATCTACTACAGATACGATTGCACCTATTGACTAGCCACGCTGTTACTGTTGGCAATAAGTTACTAAGCTTAATCAATACGAGTGTACCCTACGAATATCAATATTTTCTATTTTTTGCCACGATTTTGTTTTCCTTCTCATAGCTATGAAACACGGTCGACTGTTGTAACAGTTGTACCCCAAATTCTGATTTTAGCAAGCAACATAATTCAAACATTTTTTCTAACTTACTAGCATTTAAATTGATTTGTCTTAAAGACAGTGGCAATGCATGCTTTATTATCATCCACTTGACCCAGCCTTCGGTAGGACAGTAGTACATTCTTTCAAGACAGAACGGTTTTCCTTTCAAATATTGGTAAGGGCACTGGCACCTATGCATCTATCAATCAATCAATCAGGGAATTTATAGAGCGCATTACTCACCCGTAAGGGTCTCAAGGCGCTGGGGGAGGGGGGCGTTCGAGCAGCTCCGAGGTCATCCGAAGAGCCATGTCTATATGCCCCTTTAGCCTGGCATCGGCGGTTTCTGTGCCCCCTGGCCCTTATTGTGCGTGCACACACTCACTGTGAGTGTTTCATGAGACAGATCAAAGTGATAAAGCAGCAGTTTCTAGCAGTCATTTCACAAACGAGCTTGAACATGTTATGGCCTTTCCTTGGTCACTGCAGGCACATGTGTGTTGGCTGTTCTTTTGTTTCAATCCCATGTTGAACCGGGAAACATAAGATTAAACCTGCCCTTTGACCTTCGATGCTGTTCTCTGCAGCCCGCTCTCTGCCTGTGTATTCTGCCATTTCACGGCCTGGGAAGCATGGCCTGTGTGTTTTCTCAGCTGTTTTTGCTTCATCGTTTGTTTTATCAAGGTGATCCGCGCTGTTCAGATAAGACATGCCAAACAAGCCTGCTTTTCAGCAGCCTTCTGACCCTTGGTCACCTTTGTTTTTTCTCCAGTAGACCCTTCACAATGTTGAGTATAAATAGAGTAAAACTTCACATGAATATTTAATATAAATTATTCAGCTTTGTGTCAGATTCTTCGGTGACTGGTTTTATAAAGTTTGAGTGGTACTTCCACATAGCTGATGAATTACACCTTTCAGCAGGGTTCCACAGCTACTTTAGAGAGCAATAATGAGTTAGACATAGCTTCTATCTCTGCAGCATGCGCGAAGATGGAGGCGCACATTCTAGGTCACATTAAGCACAGCCTAGATTGCCTGTGTATGTTGTTCAACCGATATAATGCAAACTGAACTCCACAGGCTAGAAATATAACATTTAATCTAAGAAATACATGCAAATGAAAAACAGTGCCGACCAACTTTAGAGTTTCACCTTCATGGCAAAGCCGCAGCAGCACGTAAGTGTGCATGCATTTCTTTCTTGTGTTTAAAATGTTCCCCAAAAAAGAAAAATATGAAATATAATGATATATATATGTTCGAGTTTTGACACAATTATGTTAATTTTGTTCACTCCAGTTAGTGAAAAAGACTCTAATATACCATATTGACATGTGTCTAAGGAACTAAATACTTTGTTATTAAATATCTGTTCTACACCTACCTACAAAGTATAAAACTAATACAATCTTTAAAAAAACGTGTGCATGCATTTCTCCACTGTCTCGCAGCGGCTCAATGCTTGCTACAGCCTCTGCTTCTGTTAATTGATTTGTACTCCTCTTACCTAGTTTCAAAAGGGCTGTTAGATAATATGGTTGGGTGCCAGGCAGTAGTTGCAGTTTGACATGGTTGCAGAATCTGTTGTCAGCCATCGGTCAATGGCAGTGATTTGTATTATTCAGAACTGAGGCCATGTGATTGGAAATTGACTGCATCCTGTTTCCAATTACAGAGATGGGGTGCTTTGTGCAAGAGAGCATGCACGCTGAACTATTTTAGTATTTTGGGAGATAGGCAATGCCATTATGTGTTGGCTGACTTTAATTTGTGAGCACAGTTTGTTGACAGAAATAGCTGTTTACACAAAATTAAATCTAAAAGTTATAAGCATTGGGAGCTATGTCCACTCTGCACCTCTGGCAAAAATCATTTTTGAATAGGGTCTTTAAAAGCAAAGGTATGATAATATCAATAGGAAATTATTTACGAAACTTAAAAGAACGACCACAATCCAGGATTAGAATTACCTGTGGACTTTTACATGTCCAAACTATATTTTATGTGTACAATACACAATTTGCAAAGCTAATCCTCCTGTTCCGATTGCCTAGCAGGTGGCCATGAGCATTGTTTTTAATTATCTATCCGCGAAGCCAAAATGTAATAAAAGGAATGCGCTCTATATTTAAAATGGTAATTGTAGTGATTACCAGTGACACCGTTCATATTAACATGGAGACATTGCTGAGCATGTAAAAACCACACAGACCACAGCAATGATCCTATTGAAATTGCAAATGCAAACAGGCTCTCGCAGATACTAGTAACTTTGGCAATTATAAGTTTGGTGAGCAGTAGTAAAACAGTGTGTGGTATAAGTGCTTAGGGAGAGAGGATAAATATGTAGAACAGTTTTGCAATGCAGGGTGGTGTGCTGTGTGTTTGAGCATTTCTTGGCTCCCTCTAAACTGCTATTGTGAGCCTGAAGCAGATTTCCCCATTGCTAATGCCCTAGAAGTATTAATTCACTTTGATATGCTAATTAGAGGGCATTATGCAAGAAATGAGATTAAGTAGGCAGCATGAAGCCATTTGCCTGTCAGTAAATTGAGAGCTTTAGCATCAGGAGAAGCTTTGTTTTTTCCGAGTTTCTCTTGGTTTTGCATATAAATAAAATTGATTGAAAGGTCCAGAGAAGCCTCTGGAACACTGGTAGTTCGTTTCCTCTCCTTTGATTATTTAAACGTAATGTTACTTTGTATGAATATTAATTGATCTAATGGAATTCTGCAGAACAGGAGCAGTTTCACTGTAAACTGACTCTATATGCTCCCTGTAACATATACACAAGAAATGTAAAGAGTTATTCTGGTTAACCTATTGTTAACAACAGTTCTTTATAACTGAAGATATTTGAAAGTTTACCAATGGTCTCCTTTTCTTTTAAATGTTTAAATGTTTTTGTTATCATTCCATGTGGGTTGTATGTGCATCCTATTGAAACCACGAAGATACAGTAGTTCATTTAGGGAGGCAGTGGATGTTAAGCTGACTATTAAATTGATATATTTTTGCACAAGAGATATAACAAATGGCTCAGTG
Organism: Calotriton arnoldi; assembly: GCA_963921515.1. Taxonomy (NCBI): domain Eukaryota; kingdom Metazoa; phylum Chordata; class Amphibia; order Caudata; family Salamandridae; genus Calotriton; species Calotriton arnoldi. The sequence goes on along the minus strand of CAWUFW010003004.1, from coordinate 1,860,970 downwards.
GTACATGTGTCAAGTGTCCATGATCACTTAAGAATATTACTGACTGGCACAGTGGGTGAAGTATTACTCCATACAGCTCCCCGCCTATTGGTTTCATAGTTTATTTGTGCAGAGAGCATGAGGATGTTTTGAATTCAAGCCTTCATGCATCCTTTTTTTCCCTAAAAACCGACAATGAATTATTAAAAAAAAAAATTCTAGCAAAGAAAAAGAAATGTAACATGAAAAAGAAAAGAGCCTGTTGTTTTTCGGTGCTGTAGTACAATAGAGTTGTAGTATCTGAAGCACTAAAATGTTAATAAGCAGTCAGTATTTGTAGCAGATAAAATAGTCCATTGCATGAAAATAAAAATATTGATCTTCTAAAGTATAAAAAGCTTTATATTTCCACCTTTTTCCTTAAACAGCCTTTCTGATTTGTCCTTTGATCCCTGCTTTGCGGCTTTTTAGCTATAGCTTTATGCCGCTAGAATCAATATAGTCAAAAGTCACATCAGAGCATTGGATGCCCCTTCCTACAGTCACACTGATTTTTATTTAAACTTACAACTGAATCAACATTTACAGTGGAGAAATAGGATCAGCTGCAGTCTCATTGTTTAGTTAAAAGTTAAAATATTATGTACACAGCAATAAAGTGCTAAGATTATCTGTCCATAGTGCGGACAGAAAACAAACTGTGCAGCGTTTCGTATTCCACTTCGAAGTACTTGTTACCCATATTTATAATATGCTGTGTAATTGAAAAAGTGCAAAGGATCACCAAAATAATAGGATAAACCATAGTTTTAACATTATCTCATGTCGAGGGTGCTAAAGTCAAATCCATCTCTATGTAAAACCAAGTGCTGGGTGATAATGTGAAGTGACTGTACCTTCGAATTTTTGGGAGAGCTACATGTGTGGGTTTGAATAGAGACGGAGACTACTGTGATGCTCAATCATATTGACCCTTGCAATGGCAATCAGTATAATGATCAAAATAAGTTAGCAAACATACCTGCATTTTGTTTCAGTAATTTCTTGATATTTCTGCTCTACCTGCTAGAAACGGGGGAGGGGGAGCGGGAAGGGCGGGGACAAATATATGCCTAGCAATCTTTTCACATGTTGGTTTTTTACCTTTGACTGAGGCCAGAGCAATTGAATGTTTTAAAATTAAATAATGGCCTCCACCTGGATAAATTGTGGGATGTCAGTGTATTTATATTACATGATCTAATGGTCGCTATCCAAATTTACAGCATATTTTGTTCAATAAAGAACTGTTCCTTCCTTTTAAAATACTAGTGTCTAATAATATAGTAGTTGGCACTAAACAATCAATTCTTTTCTATCTGATTACCATAAAAGCTTCAGTGTGATCATCTTTAATGTATTCTGTATTTTTTCAAGTCTGATGAACGGCAAACAAACAAAAAAATCAGCATAGAAGAAGTTTGTGTACCTAATAATTCCCTGTGAGCAATACTGTGAAACAGTATGTCAGATTTCCTGATGGTATTTTCCCAATGCACTGTTGCTGTGGGTACAAAGCATATATATGAATAAGCACATTTTGTTTCAGATTTGAGACCCTTTTCTTACATGTAAAAGGGTAGGTACTTTTTCTTCACTAACCATGCTGTTACATTTTTCAGTTGATATTTGATCTACATTTCCAAAATGGCAAATGTATTATGAAACATGAATATGCTGCTTGTATTTAATTATTCTGAAACCGCAGTGCTGCATAAAGTTTACTGTCGGTTGCCTCAAAAGTGGTAGATATAAACTCAGCGGTGGATGGTAACTAAAACCTTTAAAATAAAATGTTAAATGGTGATTAGAGAAGCTACATCATATGTACATTATAATAGATGAAACTAAGTGGTTGTTGGGCCGAGGGGACTCTGAATCCTAACTTGCTGTTGTTTGAGGGTGTGCAGATGATAAAGGTTGGTGAGGCAACAGTGGGTTTAGAATTGCAGGATGCCTGCAGTGTAGGGGGGATAAACCTGCACAATGCGAAGTGCGACATCTATAGGTGATACCAGTGTTTTGGAATTTCATTTATATAGCACTTGATTATCTTAACGAGGCACTGTAATGTTTTTTGTGCAGAGATGGAACTATACTCTGTACATTTTAGACCATAAGTGAGAGCTCACTCCCATGAATATGGCCTTTGATTCTGTGTCCCATACAGATTTAAAAAATGCCACTGCAGGCACATTTTTGGCCCTTAATGGACGAGTTCAAATACCAGAATGAGGAATTCCTTTCAAAGTGCACCCACAATGTGTTGAGTTCTTTTTTCTTCCAGTAAAGTTTGTTTGTATAATATTAGTAGCAACTGAAAAGCACCTTAGATCGCATATCACAGAGTATCTATCTATCTATCTATCTATCTATCTATCTATCTATCTATCTATCTATCTATTTTTATTTTTTTTATTTTTTGCGTCATGGGATATTTGTGGTTGTGCAAGGTGCCAGATTTAGGAAGTGTATATGGAAGTCTTCAGTAGATCAAGTGATCCATGCAGTGGAGGCAATATAGGCAGCCGCAGTGGGGCAGTTGAAACTTCTGTCAAATGCTGCCAGTTGCCCTCGACCTTTCTCTTGAGGGGACAGCTCTGAGTTTAGGTGCGAAATCAATCTTTATTAACTATTCAGTACGTGGCTGTTTATTGATTCTGCCTAGTGGCAACGGTGAGAGTATTTTTGCTTGGCGAGCGCACACTCATGTGGGCTGCATTTGAATGAATGATTTAGCTGGGAGAGGCAATGGAACAGATCCAACAGTACTATTATTTCTGTCTCCTACAAAGCAAGAATATTAGTACGTGTACACACGATACTGTTACAGTTTGAGTCAGAATTAGGGCTGCAGCTAAGGAACTGGTTCCATTTGTGTGGTTGGTTGTGTCCTGCCCTGAGTGAAGGGGGGGAGGGAGGTTACACCACACAAAAAACTTTAACATACGCCACAAACTAATCAGAATTCGCTTTACAAGACAGCAATGCACACATTTATCGTAAACCAGTGCTCACTATTTATAATGTAGCAAAGAAAAGTCTTAGGTTGAAATGCACTCAAAGAGATATATTGTGAAGCAATGCTAGTCATCCTGTAATTGTTGATCCCGAAATTGGACCTAAAACTATGCTACCCCGGGCCCAATATTGCAAATGAGGGTTTCTTGGGACATCACAAACCCGCTAGGCTAAAGCTGAGAACCTCGAGATGGAAATGCAGACCATATTACACTTTACCAGGTATTTATTTATATATTGCCTGTTTCCTTCGAGGTAGTTCGCTTGAAAGAAGGTGTTTCTGTAAACAGACAGGGAGATGTTAATTGAAAATAGTAAATGGAATACTGGACTATCTCATTTGATTGCGTGCTGTAAAAAGAAGAGAACAATAGTTTATTATATAGTTAAAAATGTACAAATTCATAAAAAATGTGCATTGTTAAAAATGC
>CAWUFW010003004.1:0-15000 GCA_963921515.1 Calotriton arnoldi | reverse complement strand
AAGTAAACACAGTCATCCCATTCATGTTTTTTCTTCTGGATACATTCTACACAGAGAGCAATCTTCTATTGCACCTTTTTTCCACCACATCCGAAGGGACTGACGTTGCTTTACAAGCAAAATTCTGAGATAGGCTGGGATAGCCATGTTTGAAAGAGAAAGGGACAGTGGCACCAGATGACCTATGCCAAGTGTACCAGAGAAGTTTCTGGGATATTGTAATTACCACTAAAAACCTATTGCAATCAATTGCCGTAGACAGCTGCTGTACTGGGGAAGAGGAAATTAATAGATTGACAAATGTCGATCGAGGTGGGGTTCTCAATCATGTATCCATAAGCTGGACTTTAATCCTAACTGCTTCACATAAAGGCTTTACAAATGCATACAGATGGCAGTCCTGATTTAGAAGACAAAGGGAATCTTTAGAATTTAGCAGGGAAGCGACCAAATCAACCACCCTCATACAACATTTGGGATTGCCTTCCGTATGGTTGGCTGAGAATTTTAATTGAAAGTGCTCCTGCCAACACCACAAGAGCACTTTAGATGAAACTGCAGTGCCATGAGAATGCAGTGACATGGTGACCCGTTGAGTATATTTTTTTGTATTTCAGAGACAAACTCCCAACACGGAAATTTGCTCCTGAAAAACAAAAAGGCCACATTGCTGACACACTGGGAATTTTCTTCAAACCAGCAGGAGACATTACTTTTTCATGTTCCTGGTCGCGAACAGTGAACAACAGCACGGGCAGCTCACCTTAAACAGACAGGGCCTTCTGACACCATGTCAATTGCAATCCTATAGTGCTGGTCCCCAACAAAGGCCTTTCAGATGATGGAGGTCCAAGCCGTGATGCAACAGTGGTGCCAGTGAAACCATACCAACTGGGTTTTCTGAGACTATCTGCAGGAGCAATACCAAATCTGCTGCAAAAGAGGGTTGAACTGAGCTGTCAGAACTGACTCAGGCTAGACTGGTGTTTTATCACCAATCTCTAGGAAGTATATACTATAAGGAAGTCTTCCAGCTATGAGACTTTAGAACATAGCTGTACCCGAGTTGAACAGAAGAGGATGAATCTGCTGTGTGCATATGTTTGTGAATGTGACTAAGGCCTGGGGTGCTTTCCCCTCATACCCAAGAACTGGAGGCGCTTGTCAAGGACCAGATTACTTTGTCTACTTTTGCAATAGGAACATAAAGGAGAAGAAAGACATCTTTTCTGAAGAACCAGCAGATCAATGGACATTAGACCTCCACTGGAACTCTTGCTGCATAGCGATTGACCCTACCTCCGACTGCTGTCTGTGAACTAGACCTTAGAAACTATCAATAGCAGCCTGGGAACTTGGGGAGCAAACTGGAGAAGGAGCATTAGCTTCCAAGAACTTAGAAACATTTTGGACCTCTGAAGGTACTTAAGACAGGCACTGCCTTGGTAGACTAGATTTCCAGGTTCATCTGCTCTGAGCATTTTTCCTGAGAGAAAAGAAGTTTCAGTGTGACCACATGCAGGTTTCCAGCCTTGTGAAGCCCTCCATGGTTATGGCTCTTAACCCCACCCTGCTGGGGGATTTTGACTATAAATATCTCTTCTAAGTCCAAAGGTTAAACTTGATAGTATGACAAGGCAGCAAAGTAATCACCACAGTAAAAGGAACTTGGTAACATAACAAAGCACCAAAGTAGTCACCACAGTGAAAGGAACTCTGGAGCTACATTTTAAAAGTTTTCCCTCTCTGAGCTCTTGACACCAAAACTCCAAGCTCTGCAGGATGTTCAATTCATCTTACCCGGTCTTGTGGAGCTCTCATTGCCTGCAACTTTCTCTTTTCTCTGCTAGACGTTTTTTACTTTAATAATTTCTGTATCTAACTCATGCTCCACCGTGGTCAGCCTGAAAAGGCAACCCCACCATTGACTAACATTCCTGCCTGGAGAGTTCATAAAAGTCCATACATCCGATTCACCCTATCTAATTTCTGTTGTTTACTCTTTCTTTCTTAATTATAATTAGGTCTCCCAGTTTTATGGTGTTTACTTTTTTTTACATTTCCATCGGTATTTCTCCCTATTTATTTTTTAGTAATTTTATCTATATTTATCCATATTTATTTTGGGTTTTGTGAAAAAATTAAGCAGAAACTAGTATTTTTCGACATTTATGTAACCAATAAATGTACACTCAGACACGAACACCTGACCAGTGTCAATGACATGAGTACCCATAAATGATAAACCAATAAACTGTGTATATCCAGAGCTGTTTAAGCCTTATTAGGAAACTATGGGCCATATTATCAAGAATGGCCATAACATTATCGCCGCTTTAGCGGCAGGAAACTGCCGCTAAAGCGGCGATAAGGGGCTTGATAATATGCCCTATAGAATTCCAATAGAAGCCCAGGTTCTGGTGTGAAGGACATCAAACCTGGGCTTCTATTGGAATTCTATAGGCATATTATCAAGCCTCTTATCGCCGCTTTAGCAGCAGTTTCCTGCCGCTAAAGCGGCGATAATGTTATCACCGTTCTTGATAATTTGGCCCTATATTTTTTTGACTTCCTTTCCTGTCAATCGGCACAGCTTTTGGCCTGGCAGTCATGACTGACAGTATTTACAATCACTGAAAAAGCAACCTAATATCCGGTTTTATCCATATTTAAGAGTAAATACAGTCAGGAAAATAGATGGATTTCTGTCTGTATTTATCTGTAAAAATCAGTCAAAACTGAAAACTGAGAGCATTAATTATAATTTTCTTCTTCTTTAAACTAAATGTATTAAGGAAGTTTACTGATTGGTTTGTTAACTTAATGTTGTTTTCATTCAGCATAAATACTTAACTTTCATTCCTCTGAAGAAAAGTCTGCTGCTTGATGTCATAATTAAGATGGTTAAACCCAGGTGATCATGTACCCACAAAAACAAGACCTACACTCTTTACACATAAATGAAACATACCTAAAATTCATGCCTTTAAGAAAATGGTAATCAGAATGTTACTAAACAGCTTTCTCCACGTAAGGTGGATGATATGCACCCTATGAAACCACTATAAAAGGCTAGGGTTACCTGCACCGCTTTCAAAAGTTGGGGTTCCCTCATTCAGATTCAAGGTATTTCAGATAGAAAGGATGACAGATAGAGCTGCAGTAGGTGTAACTTCCTTACCCTTCTTCATAGAGATATGGCATAGATATGGGGTCTTTAAAAGTGCCAGGAATTAATTATATGTAGAATTAATGGGGGGTCATGAAATAAAGTGAATTTAAAAGTAAAAATACCCCATGTCAGACCACTAGCAAGATAAACAAGCATTTGCAATGCAATAGGTCTCGCATTTACGCAAGTTTAAGCTATTGGCATTGTAAATAACAATGCATTTTATTTATGTTTTAAAAACCAAAACATAAATAAAAGGCTTTGTCATTTACATTGTATTGAGATGTTAAACGAATATTAAATGATGTGAAGCTTCTGACCACACAGGGTTTACATGTGTAAAAACGACAAAATAGTAAAATATTAATGTTTCAAAATGTGCCTCATTTCACACCTAATGTGCTTTTTCTTACCACATAATTAAGTCAACCCTGCCACATAAATTGGTCCTACCCTTTTGAACCTGTTGCATTATTACAGTTTTCCTGCTTATTACTCTCCTTAAACCCCATATTTAAGCACATGATTCTTCTCCTTTTGCATCCTCCAGTTTTATGGATTGTAACCCTCGCTTTGGGGCTTCCTCTAATTTTCGAAAGTCCCGCGTGTTATGGACGTCACTTCCGAGCCTAATTCTGGATCTTCATTGCATTGACCCCAGGACACATCTCGAGCCCTGTCAGAGGACATGATTTCACTTCTACCTTGATAAGGTCGTCTGGACCTTCGTCTCGGTCTCCTTGTTACCCTCACTGGGGTTTATATTGTAGATTATGAACACCTCATAACCCTTTCACTGCAGATCTCTCGAGCTATAAAAGCGCCTAGAAATAATGCGGTCACGGAGTGCACGCTTTACAGGCAAACATACCTACGCGCATCACATTCAGCAGGTTAATCACGCCCTAGAGATACACACAGAACAAGAAGCAGCACACACACACACATACTGGTTACACACTGAACAAGCAGCACACACACACACACACACTGGTTACACACAGGACAAGCAACAGCACTGACACACAAACCCACACTAGGTACACCCAGAATAGCAGCACAGACACACCAACTCACACTAGGAGCACACAGAACAGCAGCACAACCACACACACACTTGGTGCACACAGAACAGCACCAGCACAGACACACACACTAGGTGCACAAAGAATAGCAGCACATCGACACCAACCCCCACTATGTGCACACAAAAGAGCAGCACAAACACATAACACTTGGTATACACAGCAGTGATAGTGGCACTACCGCCTGTTCCTACAGGATACACCCCGACGCCAAACCTCCCGTAGCCGTCACTCACGTCGCCCAGTGCTGCCGCCAGAGCACTGTTCGCACCGTGGTGAGAGTTACCGGATCCGAAGAGCAGCATGCACCATTTGCCCAAGGTAAACAGTGCGACAGCTCAGGTCAGCCAGGCCGGGAGTCACAAGGGGGCTGTAACAATGTTCGAGGTGGGATGGACACCGACACATTATCGGCACCAGCACCACTTGTAGGGAAGCGAGAGTTACCGGGACAGCGCCTGCACTTCTATTCTAAACAGGACTGCGCCACTTTCTGACAGGGCAGTGTCAGTACTGTTCCAAGGGACTGGGAAGGGGCAGTACTGGCACTTCTCGGAGGGGGTTTAATGGGACAGTCCCAGCACTTTTCTGGGGCTGGGAGAGCAGTGTCCTGTATTTCACGCCGCCCGGCTCGCAGCAGCGCCCCCCGGAGTGTGATAACTTGCGCGCCTCTGCAGCGGGCCTTGTATGGAGATTTTACGGAGACAGGTCTGAGAGGCCCCGGCTTCCATGAGGAGAAAGGCGGCCTGAGCTGCCACTCTCCTGTGGGAAACCTTTGGATACCTCACGGCCACCCTCTGCGTGGCTGTACATCTGTCTGAGGCATCCACACGGACCCCAAGTCTCTCGTATCAGCTGTGAATGTGGGCGCCCTTTGGCCTTGCATTTTTCTATTGCATTCTATGATCTCTCTCCCCCCACCGGCCCCCCTTCCACTCCTGCGCAAGAGCCCTTCGCAGTGCTTTACCTCTGCTAGCGGAGGGCACGCTCGGCTGCTCTTTCCCTCGAAGAGTGCAATGACCTCTGGGTGTGCCTCGGCACCAGCCGCTACACAGCGCTAGGAAGCGGAACACTGCCCACCCCCATAGCCCCAGAGTCTGGTGCAGAGACAACAGCGGACTGTCCAAGTAGGGCTCCGAGGGGCTGGGGCACAGGCTGGGGGGACGAAGGGGAGGGTGGTGCACCGTGTGTGAGAGGGGGAGGGGTGGGAATTATACATAACGACACTCGAAACAGTATTAAGTATGCAGTACTCTTTATGTCGACCCCGCAAAGATAAAGGGCTGAGTTACGCAGCATTAAAACTTTCGCCTGCATGTTTTGCCCATCTCTGCACGGACAAAGAACCCATGCAGCTGCCTTTACGTCGAGAAGGGTGTCCCGCGGGGCCTGTCCTGTAAGCCCCTGTTCTTCCGCCCAAGTTCTACTGCGATCTCTCTGAAGGTTGCTGCCTTCTCTGCAGATCTCGTCCACTTGGGCCTTTGGTGAGCATTGTCCCCAGGAAAGGGGTGCCCGAATCTTCACAGCAAGTAACAATCAACAGGGGTACTTACCCTGTGTTCGTCAGAACCTCTGCGTATTACTATACAAGCTGTCGCCATTGCGCAAATTAAAAAAAAAAGTGCTTTACAGACTAATTGAAGGAGACAGTTTAACGCCGCAAGTAAAAGATCCAGTCCGGGTGGGCGGGGCCAAAAGGAGACAGGGGGGTAACAAGGAGGGACTAAGAAGCCTCATTCACAATGGAAAGCCAGAGTTTAGCATAAACTATGACGCAAGCCAATGGAAAGAAGGGGCGGGGCTTAAACTCCACTTCTGAAATCTGCTCGATTACAAGAAGCCTCGCAGAGCGAGCAGCGCATGCGCGCTGCAATGCTAGGCGAGACCTAAAAAGGACAACGGAGCCCTTGTCCCTGAGCTGATGATGAAGCCAGAAGGGGCGGAGCTCATCACTCACTGCTTTTAAGACCAAAACACCACTGAGCTGGGAGGCAGGCAGTCAAGAAGGCATGAGTTCACATGCAGAGTAAGAGCCTTTCTATAGGGCCAATAAAGAACTAAGACCTTCAACTTTGAAATACGATGAATCGGGAAACTTTGTTTTGGCAATGCCAGGTGAAGGTTTTCAACTTTTTCTGAATTTGCTGTTGCAAAGCTCTCCCTCTCACAGCCCACACAATGTGGCTGTTTTCTAATAATAGGATTTCATGATTTGTTTTCTAGAAAATATCCTCTAGAACACAGCCCTGAATTCTGTTTTCGAGACCCCGCTGTCACTAAGGACTTAATCAATGTGCCAGGTAGAGACAGAAAACCAGTTGGACTACAAATACCCCACAACCCACTGAGCAGTATTTGCATGAGATGTGTTTCAGTAAACAATACATCCTATGACAAATCACAAGTACAGTTAGTGGATCCCCAACTGTCTTTCATTAAAGCAGAGCCCACTCAACTATACGAAGAAACCATGGATACATTTTAAAGATTTATTTTTAAACTCAAACCCTATCCTAGTGTGCACAATATGAATTGCTATTATAAGAAAGAGAAGCAGAATGGTTTACCAAAAAATGTGAACACCAAATAATACTTTAACATATTTGCTGCAAAACTTTATAAGAATCCTGCCCTCATTCTCTTATTACTATGCTGTCTTACCACTCTAAGGCAAGCCTAATCTGAGTTTCAGAGATGGTTCACACCTGCACACCTGTTTGAACAGGTGCTCGCCTTCACCTTATTTCCACGCCATAGCATAGTTACCTAGAAGGGTAACTTCCCTGTCAGCCAGGTCATGAAATTCCTCCAGCAAAACGGAGCGTTTCTGGAGAGCTGAGGGGGTGGGTAAAGGAGTGTTCTCCTCGTCTATGTGTTTGAGTACAGTCTCTACAAATTCCGTGAATGTAGGCCTTGCATGCATCCCAGAGGATAGCATATTGATGAACAGACCCTACACTCAACTGAAAATATTCTATGATAGTGTTGTGGAGCTCAGAGCGGAATACCGAGTCCAACAGCGCAGTCGAGGGGAAGGATCAGCAGCACTCTCAGCCGCAGCCATAACGAAGAGTGAACGCCAGCCGCCCCGGGGCATGTTCAGACAATGTGTGTGGCAACACCTGTATGTCTTGAAGCCATGGAAAGCCGGCTGCCGACAGGAGCCAGTAATCCAGTCGGGTCCACACCGAGTGTGGAGCAGAGTAAAAGGTGTAACCTGGATGGTGTGTACGCAAGACGTTCCTGAGGGCGTGTGTATGTATCATATCCTGACAAGCGCACAGAGACCGCAGCTTAGTACAAGGGATGGCGCTGTAGGAGTCCATGGCAGTAAATGTGCATAGTCGATTTGTTCGAACTTGTTGAGGTATGTGTTCATCTTAATAAGTTTCGGCCTGAGATATCATTCTCTAACCTAAACAAGAAATTGGGCCTCAGGCTGTTATTTAATGATGTTTTGCAGAGGTAATGAACATGTCTTCTCCATAATAAAACATTAAGACCTTGGGTGCTATGGATGTCCTGGACACGTTCTTAACACCACTTCTCGGGGGCTAAGGATGTGTCCAGCAGTTCAAGCACCCTCCCACAGGGGAAGGGCTGGTGCTTCCCCAGCAGGCCCCCTGTCATATGCCTTCATTGGGAATGGCAGCAGAAGCTCTTCTGCTGCCACCTCAACCTCCCCTGGTGAGATGATTATGTCAGCCCACGCATGGCACTCCACATCATCATGAATTGCTCAGGTCACACTGGAAGCCATTTGCTTCCAGTGTGTTGTGTAAGTAGGAGCTTTGGCAAGTCCTTTTGCCTGGAGGGGGAGGATCAGGCAGCAAGAGAGACATGGTGGAAGAGAAAGAGTTTCTCTTGAGTGCATTCCTGCTGCAGGATTGTGGGTGGGACCCCGATTGCACAGCAGGAATGCAACCACTAGGCCACCAGAGATTTTTTGTTGTTGGATGGAGTGAGCTGAGTTCACTCCCCAATTTAGACCTGTGTTTCCCCTGACTTCCACCCATTCCCCCCACCCCCCACTGGGGCACGTAAATCCTTTTTTAGCCATTCTGCCCAACGGGGTGGTGGGTAGAAACCCAGTAGATGCCAGGAAATATAATTTTGTTTGCTTGTAGAGGGGTGGACCATTGGGCATGGTGTGCACCTCTGTAAGAGGCGTTTTCTCTTTTCTTTTCCCCTCAAAGGGCTGATTGGCCTTTTTTTAGTACGATCTGCCCCCTGGGGGTGGAAACCCACTAGACACTAGAGAATGTAATCTTTTTGCTTGTAGGGAGCGGCCCCTTGGGCAATGGATTGCAAAAAAATGGCACAGTATTATTTTTTTCTGCCCTTTCTCCAGGCAAAAACAACAGTTGATGGACAGAATGCAGAACAATGTCATACATTCACCCCAGTACAGAGATCTGGGCCTAAATCCATCGTTTTTGCTCACCATGCCATTCCAGTTTGAACCCAGCCATATGCAAATCAGTCTTGACCCTGTGCCCCATGGGAACAGTCCAGCCCGAACTGCCAAGCCAGGTCCTCCCTGGACTGAAACAAGCATCCTAGGACCGGTTTCGGGCTTTCAGCCCTCATCAGCCAGGATAGCTTGATTCCAGTGGCATGGAGAGCACGGGACTCACGTCTGAGCATACCCGTCCCACTCGGGGTGACAAATGCAAAAACAACAGTTGATGGACAGAATGCAGAACAATGTCATACATTCACCCCAGTACAGAGATCTGGGCCTAAATCCATCGTTTTTTGCTCACCATGCCATTCCAGTTTGAACCCAGCCATATGCAAATCAGTCTTGACCCTGTGCCCCATGGGAACAGTCTAGCCCGAACTGCCAAGCCAGGTCCTCCCTGGACTGGAAACAAGCATCCTAGGACCGGTTTCGGGCTTTCAGCCCTCATCAGCCAGGATAGCTTGATTCCAGTGGCATGGAGAGCACGGGACTCACGTCTGAGCATACCCGTCCCACTCGGGGTGACAAATGCAAAAACAACAGTTGATGGACAGAATGCAGATCAATGTCATACATTCACCCCAGTACAGAGATCTGGGCCTAAATCCATCGTTTTTTTGCTCACCATGCCATTCCAGTTTGAACCCAGCCATATGCAAATCAGTCTTGACCCTGTGCCCCATGGGAACAGTCCAGCCCGAACTGCCAAGCCAGGTCCTCCCTGGACTGGAAACAAGCATCCTAGGACCGGTTTCGGGCTTTCAGCCCTCATCAGCCAGGATAGCTTGATTCCAGTGGCATGGAGAGCACGGGACTCACGTCTGAGCATACCCGTCCCACTCGGGGTGACAAATGCAAAAACAACAGTTGATGGACAGAATGCAGAACAATGTCATACATTCACCCCAGTACAGAGATCTGGGCCTAAATCCATCGTTTTTTGCTCACCATGCCATTCCAGTTTGAACCCAGCCATATGCAAATCAGTCTTGACCCTGTGCCCCATGGGAACAGTCCAGCCCGAACTGCCAAGCCAGGTCCTCCCTGGACTGGAAACAAGCATCCTAGGACCGGTTTCGGGCTTTCAGCCCTCATCAGCCAGGATAGCTTGATTCCAGTGGCATGGAGAGCACGGGACTCAAGTCTGAGCATACCCGTCCCACTCGGGGTGACAAATGCAAAAACAACAGTTGATGGACAGAATGCAGAACAATGTCATACATTCACCCCAGTACAGAGATCTGGGCCTAAATCCATCGTTTTTTTGCTCACCATGCCATTCCAGTTTGAACCCAGCCATATGCAAATCAGTCTTGACCCTGTGCCCCATGGGAACAGTCCAGCCCGAACTGCCAAGCCAGGTCCTCCCTGGACTGGAAACAAGCATCCTAGGACCGGTTTCGGGCTTTCAGCCCTCATCAGCCAGGATAGCTTGATTCCAGTGGCATGGAGAGCACGGGACTCACGTCTGAGCATACCCGTCCCACTCGGGGTGACAAATGCAAAAACAACAGTTGATGGACAGAATGCAGAACAATGTCATACATTCACCCCAGTACAGAGATCTGGGCCTAAATCCATCGTTTTTTGCTCACCATGCCATTCCAGTTTGAACCCAGCCATATGCAAATCAGTCTTGACCCTGTGCCCCATGGGAACAGTCCAGCCCGAACTGCCAAGCCAGGTCCTCCCTGGACTGGAAACAAGCATCCTAGGACCGGTTTCGGGCTTTCAGCCCTCATCAGCCAGGATAGCTTGATTCCAGTGGCATGGAGAGCACGGGACTCACGTCTGAGCATACCCGTCCCACTCGGGGTGACAAATGCAAAAACAACAGTTGATGGACAGAATGCAGAACAATGTCATACATTCACCCCAGTACAGAGATCTGGGCCTAAATCCATCGTTTTTTTACTCATCATGCCATTCCAGTTTGAACCCAGCCATATGCAAATCAGTCTTGACCCTGTGCCCCATGGGAACAGTCTAGCCCGAACTGCCAAGCCAGGTCCTCCCTGGACTGGAAACAAGCATCCTAGGACCGGTTTCGGGCTTTCAGCCCTCATCAGCCAGGATAGCTTGATTCCAGTGGCATGGAGAGCACGGGACTCACGTCTGAGCATACCCGTCCCACTCGGGGTGACAAATGCAAAAACAACAGTTGATGGACAGAATGCAGAACAATGTCATACATTCACCCCAGTACAGAGATCTGGGCCTAAATCCATCGTTTTTTGCTCACCATGCCATTCCAGTTTGAACCCAGCCATATGCAAATCAGTCTTGACCCTGTGCCCCATGGGAACAGTCCAGCCCGAACTGCCAAGCCAGGTCCTCCCTGGACTGGAAACAAGCATCCTAGGACCGGTTTCGGGCTTTCAGCCCTCATCAGCCAGGATAGCTTGATTCCAGTGGCATGGAGAGCACGGGACTCACGTCTGAGCATACCCGTCCCACTCGGGGTGACAAATGCAAAAACAACAGTTGATGGACAGAATGCAGAACAATGTCATACATTCACCCCAGTACAGAGATCTGGGCCTAAATCCATCGTTTTTTGCTCATCATGCCATTCCAGTTTGAACCCAGCCATATGCAAATCAGTCTTGACCCTGTGCCCCATGGGAACAGTCTAGCCCGAACTGCCAAGCCAGGTCCTCCCTGGACTGGAAACAAGCATCCTAGGACCGGTTTCGGGCTTTCAGCCCTCATCAGCCAGGATAGCTTGATTCCAGTGGCATGGAGAGCACGGGACTCACGTCTGAGCATACCCGTCCCACTCGGGGTGACAAATGCAAAAACAACAGTTGATGGACAGAATGCAGAACAATGTCATACATTCACCCCAGTACAGAGATCTGGGCCTAAATCCATCGTTTTTTGCTCACCATGCCATTCCAGTTTGAACCCAGCCATATGCAAATCAGTCTTGACCCTGTGCCCCATGGGAACAGTCCAGCCCGAACTGCCAAGCCAGGTCCTCCCTGGACTGGAAACAAGCATCCTAGGACCGGTTTCGGGCTTTCAGCCCTCATCAGCCAGGATAGCTTGATTCCAGTGGCATGGAGAGCACGGGACTCACGTCTGAGCATACCCGTCCCACTCGGGGTGACAAATGCAAAAACAACAGTTGATGGACAGAATGCAGAACAATGTCATACATTCACCCCAGTACAGAGATCTGGGCCTAAATCCATCGTTTTTTTGCTCACCATGCCATTCCAGTTTGAACCCAGCCATATGCAAATCAGTCTTGACCCTGTGCCCCATGGGAACAGTCCAGCCCGAACTGCCAAGCCAGGTCCTCCCTGGACTGGAAACAAGCATCCTAGGACCGGTTTCGGGCTTTCAGCCCTCATCAGCCAGGATAGCTTGATTCCAGTGGCATGGAGAGCACGGGACTCACGTCTGAGCATACCCGTCCCACTCGGGGTGACAAATGCAAAAACAACAGTTGATGGACAGAATGCAGAACAATGTCATACATTCACCCCAGTACAGAGATCTGGGCCTAAATCCATCGTTTTTTTGCTCACCATGCCATTCCAGTTTGAACCCAGCCATATGCAAATCAGTCTTGACCCTGTGCCCCATGGGAACAGTCCAGCCCGAACTGCCAAGCCAGGTCCTCCCTGGACTGGAAACAAGCATCCTAGGACCGGTTTCGGGCTTTCAGCCCTCATCAGCCAGGATAGCTTGATTCCAGTGGCATGGAGAGCACGGGACTCACGTCTGAGCATACCCGTCCCACTCGGGGTGACAAATGCAAAAACAACAGTTGATGGACAGAATGCAGAACAATGTCATACATTCACCCCAGTACAGAGATCTGGGCCTAAATCCATCGTTTTTTTGCTCACCATGCCATTCTAGTTTGAACCCAGCCATATGCAAATCAGTCTTGACCCTGTGCCCCATGGGAACAGTCCAGCCCGAACTGCCAAGCCAGGTCCTCCCTGGACTGGAAACAAGCATCCTAGGACCGGTTTCGGGCTTTCCGCCCTCATCAGCCAGGATAGCTTGATTCCAGTGGCATGGAGAGCACGGGACTCACGTCTGAGCATACCCGTCCCACTCGGGGTGACAAATGCAAAAACAACAGTTGATGGACAGAATGCAGAACAATGTCATACATTCACCCCAGTACAGAGATCTGGGCCTAAATCCATCGTTTTTTTGCTCACCATGCCATTCCAGTTTGAACCCAGCCATATGCAAATCAGTCTTGACCCTGTGCCCCATGGGAACAGTCCAGCCCGAACTGCCAAGCCAGGTCCTCCCTGGACTGGAAACAAGCATCCTAGGACCGGTTTCGGGCTTTCAGCCCTCATCAGCCAGGATAGCTTGATTCCAGTGGCATGGAGAGCACGGGACTCACGTCTGAGCATACCCGTCCCACTCGGGGTGACAAATGCAAAAACAACAGTTGATGGACAGAATGCAGAACAATGTCATACATTCACCCCAGTACAGAGATCTGGGCCTAAATCCATCGTTTTTTGCTCACCATGCCATTCCAGTTTGAACCCAGCCATATGCAAATCAGTCTTGACCCTGTGCCCCATGGGAACAGTCTAGCCCGAACTGCCAAGCCAGGTCCTCCCTGGACTGGAAACAAGCATCCTAGGACCGGTTTCGGGCTTTCAGCCCTCATCAGCCAGGATAGCTTGATTCCAGTGGCATGGAGAGCACGGGACTCACGTCTGAGCATACCCGTCCCACTCGGGGTGACAAATGCAAAAACAACAGTTGATGGACAGAATGCAGAACAATGTCATACATTCACCCCAGTACAGAGATCTGGGCCTAAATCCATCGTTTTTTTGCTCACCATGCCATTCCAGTTTGAACCCAGCCATATGCAAATCAGTCTTGACCCTGTGCCCCATGGGAACAGTCCAGCCCGAACTGCCAAGCCAGGTCCTCCCTGGACTGGAAACAAGCATCCTAGGACCGGTTTCGGGCTTTCAGCCCTCATCAGCCAGGATAGCTTGATTCCAGTGGCATGGAGAGCACGGGACTCACGTCTGAGCATACCCGTCCCACTCGGGGTGACAAATGCAAAAACAACAGTTGATGGACAGAATGCAGAACAATGTCATACATTCACCCCAGTACAGAGATCTGGGCCTAAATCCATCGTTTTTTGCTCACCATGCCATTCCAGTTTGAACCCAGCCATATGCAAATCAGTCTTGACCCTGTGCCCCATGGGAACAGTCCAGCCCGAACTGCCAAGCCAGGTCCTCCCTGGACTGGAAACAAGCATCCTAGGACCGGTTTCGGGCTTTCAGCCCTCATCAGCCAGGATAGCTTGATTCCAGTGGCATGGAGAGCACGGGACTCACGTCTGAGCATACCCGTCCCACTCGGGGTGACAAATGCAAAAACAACAGTTGATGGACAGAATGCAGAACAATGTCATACATTCACCCCAGTACAGAGATCTGGGCCTAAATCCATCGTTTTTTACTCATCATGCCATTCCAG
Source organism: Calotriton arnoldi (assembly GCA_963921515.1). Lineage (NCBI taxonomy): Eukaryota > Metazoa > Chordata > Amphibia > Caudata > Salamandridae > Calotriton > Calotriton arnoldi. The sequence goes on along the minus strand of CAWUFW010003004.1, from coordinate 788 downwards.
TTTGAACCCAGCCATATGCAAATCAGTCTTGACCCTGTGCCCCATGGGAACAGTCCAGCCCGAACTGCCAAGCCAGGTCCTCCCTGGACTGGAAACAAGCATCCTAGGACCGGTTTCGGGCTTTCAGCCCTCATCAGCCAGGATAGCTTGATTCCAGTGGCATGGAGAGCACGGGACTCACGTCTGAGCATACCCGTCCCACTCGGGGTGACAAATGCAAAAACAACAGTTGATGGACAGAATGCAGAACAATGTCATACATTCACCCCAGTACAGAGATCTGGGCCTAAATCCATCGTTTTTTTGCTCACCATGCCATTCCAGTTTGAACCCAGCCATATGCAAATCAGTCTTGACCCTGTGCCCCATGGGAACAGTCCAGCCCGAACTGCCAAGCCAGGTCCTCCCTGGACTGGAAACAAGCATCCTAGGACCGGTTTCGGGCTTTCAGCCCTCATCAGCCAGGATAGCTTGATTCCAGTGGCATGGAGAGCACGGGACTCACGTCTGAGCATACCCGTCCCACTCGGGGTGACATATGCAAAAACAACAGTTGATGGACAGAATGCAGAACAATGTCATACATTCACCCCAGTACAGAGATCTGGGCCTAAATCCATCGTTTTTTTGCTCACCATGCCATTCCAGTTTGAACCCAGCCATATGCAAATCAGTCTTGACCCTGTGCCCCATGGGAACAGTCCAGCCCGAACTGCCAAGCCAGGTCCTCCCTGGACTGGAAACAAGCATCCTAGGACCGGTTTCGGGCTTTCAGGCTCATCAGCCAG
>CAWUFW010003003.1:1800000-1965845 GCA_963921515.1 Calotriton arnoldi | reverse complement strand
TCAGCAGCCGAGGAGTGGTCGGAGGGACCCAGTGGCACGGAGGGCGAGGGGAGCCACACCGAGGAGTCCTCAGCAGCATCCACCTCAGCTGAGGACCAGAGCAACTCGGAGGATGACTCCCTTGTGGAGGCGGGTGTCAGCAGCCACCACACCCCAGCTAGTGTTGCTGTCCCCGCCACCACCAGCACCACCACCGCCCTCCCATCGGCTCCCATTCCCCAGGTCCGTGGAGGCTCCCATGTCCGGGAGCGTGTCTCCTTTGGGCCAGGCACCGCACCCCTGCCCCTGTGTCCCCTGCTGCCCTGAGTGAGGAGTCTGTGTACCTCCTTCGCCAGCTCCATGTAGGGCAGACAGCCATGCTGAGTGTCCTCCATGCGCACACCGCGCTGTTGACTCAGCTGGTGTCGTTCATGGAGGGCATCTCATCGGGCATGTCTGACCTACAGAGGGGCAATAGGTCCATGGACTCCTCCCTGACGGCAGCAGTGTCCCTCCTCAAACGGTCCCTCACCCCTCCTGCCTCTGCTCCATCCACACTCCCCAGCACCTTACCCATCCCAGGCACACACACACTGGCACAGGCACACACCAGCACACACACATCCAGCACACTGACACACACGCCAATGACAAAACGCACACGCAAGCACATTCAGGGGACTGAAGCCAGACTCACAGGGGATGGGGCCCTGGAACACACACACGCATCCACATGCACTGCGCAGTCCTCAGTTCCCTCTCCCTCCAAAGCACCCTCCCTTGCCTCACCTGCAACCCCAAAGTCACAGCAGCTCTTCCTCTGTGACCTCGGCCTCTTCCCCACCGATGAAGCTGCTCCAGCATCCCGGGGAAGAGGAAGCCCACCCACACGGAGCAGAGTGCCCCTCGCCCCCGGACACCCTCCCCCAGGCGCAGACGGACTGAGGCCCCCACCCGCAAGTCCCCCGGAGTGCTAAGAGCAAGACCCCGCCACCGCCCTGCAGCTCAGGCACAAGGTCTCCGTCCTCCATCCCTCAGGCCCCCACTGCACAGGTGCCCCCACCACACCCTGCCCCAGGTTCCCCCACCCACAGATATACCATCCCCAAGATGCTCCGGCCTTCTCCCCCTGCCACTTGCTCTCCCAGCACCACACCCCCCGCTGCGCTTGTCTGTGCCACTGATGTGGTGAGGGTGTCCTCCCCCTCTGTCCAACCCACCTTGCCTGTTCCCCATTCTCCTCCCCTGGAGGTAGGCACTGCAGTGGAGTCCACTACCGCCCTGTCTGACTTGGGCACTGCAGTGGCGGACCTGTCCACCCCATCTGCAGGGTCCACTGCAGTTGTGCCGGCACCCACGACATCTGTGTCATGCCCCCAGTTGTGCCGGCACACACCATGTCAGACACCTCCACTGCAGTTGTCAGTGGCTCTCCAGCACCCACCACCCCTTCCCTGACTCCCCATGGTGAGCCCTGATCCTGTCCCTGCGGTGCCTGGCCTGCCCCCGGTTGCCCCTCCTAGTGGATTGTCCCTGGTATTGTGCAGGCATGCGTAGGGTGACATCTGCCAGTGTCACCCTGTTTGAACTTTGACAATGGACTGGCCATTGGCCTTTGCTCTATTTCTTCAGGACTTCGTTATGGCCTACAACACATATGCTGAATAAAGCAACTTTCTTTTCTCTAGTGCTCATGCTTCAGATGTACATGTTGTTGGTGCAGCTAACCATGCCCTTGCTGCAGTGATGGTGATATCTGGTCTCATGATTATGAAGTGTTACTGTGCAGGAACCCATGTGGTCCAGGGGGAATGTGTCCTATCATGTGGTGTATCCATGTCATCAATAGCAGCATCTGAGGGTGTCATGTGTTCAGTATTTGGCAATGGGTTTCCTACTTACATTGGCAATTTCACATCTGTGGCTTCCACCCCTGCACATCTGTTGTGCCTGCCATCGTTGCATTTGTCTACTTCCCTGACCGTGTTGCCATCTCCAGTGGACATGCAGGTTTGGGCATCAATGGGGAGGGACTCATCCGTGTAGTCAGTGCAACATTGCTATACAAGTGTGTTGGATCTGTGCTGATGATTCCGTTGGCACATCCATGACCAGGCTGATGTGATGGGAGCCCTCATTTGGTGCTAATTGTTGATTGTGTGACCAAGTGCTCAGCTGACATGATGGGGCCCTACTGAGGCAACATATGGCACAGCTTTCCTCACACAGGAGTGGAGTCCCCTCATGGCAGTGTGTACACGTGTGACATTGCCTGCGCCCAAGGTGTGTGTTGTATGTGCATGTCTGTGTGTTCACTTTCATTCATCTGCGCATGCTGTGATCCCTAGTGTTGTACCTGTTTGTGATGCTTGCTGACTTGAGCTATGTTCCCCAAAGTCTTCTCCCTGTGTTCTCTGTGATGTGGGTGCATGGCACATTACTGGTCATCAGGGTGTCACCCATAGGTGTGTTTGCTGTCAGGGCAGAGTTTGTGTGCTGACGCAGATGGGTCACAGTCAGGTTTCCCTTTGGCACTTGTTGTTTGCCCCTGTCATGTGATTTCCAGTTTGTGTTATCTTTCAGTGATTGTGACACGTTGTGTGTGTGACTGCTGGCACTCCTTAGGGTCCGGGCTGCAATGTTGGTTGTTGTCTATGTGTGTTCTTTGTGGGTGACCTTGGCTTCTTCATTGGTGTGTGACTGTGGCTGGGATCCCATTGGTCGGTGTGGTATTGCCGTCATGTCCATGTACAGCGTAGTGTGCAGTGTGTCAGACATTCAGGAGTCTTGTTGAGTGTCCATGTGTGATGTGTTTCTACACCTTGGTTCCCACCCACCACCCTGGAATAGTAATGGGTGCATGTGCAATGTCACCAGTGCATGTGTACTTCACTGCTGCACATTGTTGGAGGTCGAGGGTGTGGTCTTGAGTGTGTGCAGATGAGAGTTGTTGCCCGGCTAGTCCCCTGCCTCCATGTTGGCCTTGGCTTACTGGCCATGCTGATTGATTTGTGCTTGTGTAGGTGTGATGGTAGTTAGTTGCTCAGGACACCTGACTGTGGTTCACAGTGTGAACGACATTTAGCTTTGTCATCACAGTGGTATTTTTATTCAGCCCAGGGTCACCACATTGTGGGGGCCCTGGGGGTGGTGCTGTGGTGTGTCTGTGACTTGCTGTGTCAGTTGTTGTTCCTACGTGCCTGTGTGACATGTGTGTTTTGTGCTCCCTCTCACCTGTCAATGCCTGCTTGCCCACATAGGGGATTTGGATCCATGAGTTACCTTAGTGTGGCAGTGTATGCACATCTGTATGATTGGTATTCAGCTCTCCTCATGTGTTGTGTTGTTGCCTGGGGACACTGGCACCCCCACCCCTCACCTGCTGTGTATGATGACAGTGTTGGTCTGCCTGTTTGTGTTTGTGCATCTGCACCACTGCATTGGCATATCTTGGGTGTGCCATTGGCTGTATGTTGTTTGGTGTGTTTCCCCTGCTGTCCCTGGGACTCCTAGGTCATCGGTCAGCACAGTGATCATGGTTTGTGTGTCCCATTGCTGCCATGGTATGGTATCTGTTCACCTCACATCTGCTGTCTCCACAGGGTATCTGCATTTGTGTGCCCATTGGTGCAAATATGTGGTTCTGCATTCTGATGGTCACTTCTGTCATTGTGTCATTGATGACTGTTGACGGTCTCAGCCACCATGGGTGTTGTTTGTCTGCACATGGCCAAAGGAATGTTTCATTTGCACTGCAGTATTTGGCTCCCCCAATTTATGTTGCAATGGGACACATACACTACTTTGCCACAGATGAGTTTTTGGTTCTGTGACCAGGAATGATCCATGCAGTTTGGCAGTTGCAGCTCTTTCTTTGTCAACAATTACCTTTTGGTCACTGTGATGATGAGGGTGTAGACCCCATTGCCACAATGGTCAAAATGTGCTTCAGCTATGGACCCCACACTTGCCTTTTGGTCACTGTGATGATGGGGGTTTAGACCCCATTGCCACAATGGTCAAACTGTGCTTCAGCTATGGACCCCACACTTACCTTTTGGTCACTGTGATGATGGGGGTTTAGACCCCATTGCCACAATGGTCAAAATGTGCTTCAGCTATGGACCCCACACTTGCCTTTTGGTCACTGTGATGATGGGGGTTTAGACCCCATTGCCACAATGGTCAAACTGTGCTTCAGCTATGGACCCCACACTTACCTTTTGGTCACTGTGATGATGGGGGTTTAGACCCCATTGCCACAATGGTCAAAATGTGCTTCAGCTATGGACCCCACACTTACCTTTTGGTCACTGTGATGATGGGGGTTTAGGCCCCATTGCCACAATGGTCAAAATGTGCTTCAGCTATGGACCCCACACTTGCCTTTTGGTTACTGTGATGATGGGGGTTTAGGCCCCATTGCCACAATGGTCATGGGCTGCTTGCATTGTGGGTGCCACACACATATATGTGTGGCACATGTGCTAGGGGTCACATTGTATGTTCAATGTCATGTTCGGTGTTGTAGGCATTTGACACAGCCTGCTCACACGCTTGTCATGGTGGTGGGGGGATGTCTTAATCTTGCATTCCCTAGGTTGTGGTGTGCTTGTTGTGTCATGCATTGTCCATCCTATGAGTGGGGGTGGTAGTAGTGGTAGGCATCCAGCCCCCCTGGCTAAGGGTGGTAGTAGTGGTGGGCTTCCTGCCCCCTGGCTAAGGGTGGTAGTAGTGGTGGGTATCCTGCCCCCTGGGTGAGGGTGGTAGTAGTGGTGGGCATCCTGCCCCCCTGGCTAAGGGTGGTAGTAGTGGTGGGCATCCTGCCCCCCTGGTTGAGGGTGGTAGTAGTGGTAGGCATCCAGCCCCCCTGGCTGAGGGTGGTGGTGAGGCATCCAGCCCCCACTGGCTAAGGGTGGTAGTAGTGGTGGGCATCCTGCCCCCTGGGTGAGGGTGGTAGTAGTGGTAGGCATCCTGCCCCCTGGTTGAGGGTGGTAGTAGTGGTAGGCATCCTGCCCCCCTGGGTGAGGGTGGTAGTAGTGGTAGGCATCCTGCCCCCTGGGTGGGGGTGGTAGTAGTGGTAGGCATCCAGCCCCCCTGGCTAAGGGTGGTAGTAGTGGTGGGCATCCAGCCCCCCTGGCTGAAGGGTGGTGGTAGGCATCCAGCCCCCTGGCTAAGGGTGGTAGTAGTGGTGGGCATCCTGCCCCCCTGGGTGAGGGTGGTAGTAGTGGTAGGCATCCTGCCCCCTGGTTGAGGGTGGTAGTAGTGGTAGGCATCCAGCCCCCTGGCTAAGGGTGGTGGTAGGCATCCAGCCCCCTGGCTAAGGGTGGTGGTGGTAGGCATCCAGCCCCCCTGGCTAAGGGTGGTAGTAGTGGTGGGCATCCTGCCCCCTGGCTAAGGGTGGTAGTAGTGGTAGGCATCCTGCCCCCTGGTTGAGGGTGGTAGTAGTGGTAGGCATCCAGCCCCGTGGCTAAGGGTGGTAGTAGTGGTGGGCATCCAGCCCCCTGGCTAAGGGTGGTAGTGGTAGGCATCCAGCCCCCCTGGCTAAGGGTGGTAGTAGTGGTGGGCATCCTGCCCCCTGGGTGAGGGTGGTGGTAGGCATCCAGCCCCCTGGCTAAGGGTGGTGGTAGGCATCCAGCCCACCCTGGCTAAGGGTGGTAGTAGTGGTGGGCATCCTGCCCCCTGGCTAAGGGTGGTAGTGGTGGGCATCTGGCACCCCCTGGCTAAGGGTGGTAGTAGTGGTGGGCATCCTGCCCCCCTGGTTGAGGGTGGTAGTAGTGGTAGGCATCCTGCCCCCTGGCTAAGGGTGGTAGTAGTGGTGGGCATCCAGCCCCCTGGCTAAGGGTGGTGGTAGGGCATCCAGCCCCCCTGGCTAAGGGTGGTAGTAGTGGTGGGCATCCTGCCCCCCTGGGTGAGGGTGGTAGTAGTGGTAGGCATCCTGCCCCCTGGCTGAGGGTGGTAGTAGTGGTAGGCATCCTGCCCCCCTGGTTGAGGGTGGTAGTAGTGGTAGGCATCCTGCCCCCTGGTTGAGGGTGGTTGTGGTGGTTGGCATCCAGCCCCCCTGGGTTGGGGTGGTGGCGCGCATTCAGGCCCCTGTGTGCATATGTGGCATTGGTGATGGGCATCCCGCCCCTATGGTGCTGCTGTTGCTGGTGTAAGTATATTCAGATTCCCAGTGTATGTGTGTGATGTGTCGTGTACGTGTTGTATGTGTTTTGTGGTTGGTGTCTGACTTACCTTCTGCGCCGTACGCGTCCGTGCCTGTTCCGGTAGTAGATGTAGAATATTGGTATGATCGGGACGAAGGGATTCATGGTTGGTTCGTGTCGTTCGTCCTTCTCGTTGCTTCGCGTCGTCCTCGTCGCTTGGCTTCGTCCCTCGTCGCTTCGCGCTGCCGTCCTCGTCGGTGCTGTGTTCGTCTCGTAGCCGTGGATCGTGTTGTGGCGCGATTCGGAGCTTATGTGCGCCTCTCCCGGATGCTTTGACGTGCCGTGCGTAGCGACGGGTTCGGCGCGTACGGAAAGCGCATCGTACTTGTTCGGCCGGACGGGGCTGCATTTTCCCTTCCGTGCGACTCGATTCGGCGTTTCCGGATTCGCCTCGGTCGGAGAACAGGACCTGGTTTGGGTGAGTACGGCTCGGCCGGGATTTTTGCTGTTGTGCGCATCGTACTCGCTCGGCCGGACCTGCGTACGGTTCGGTCGGGAAACTGGCTTTCGCATGGCTTTTTCCCGACCGAATAGTGTTGGGTGCGCCTCCGACCGAGATCGGAATCGGCCCCTAGGTCCGTATAAAAATCCACAGGAGAAGAAACTGTCTAGTTCCTCGCTGGGACGAACCACGACAGGTAATCCTAGTAACAACGACTGCAGTCAAGTGTGCAGGAGTGAAGAACTGGGTCCATGCCAGCCACACAATCAGAGTTCAAGAACCTACTGATCGACATGTGAGTCGACGTCTGGAAGTGTGGGATAAAAGTTTAACGGCTGGGACAACAAGGATAAGAGAAAGGGTGCCAGAACTTGAAGATCGACCTGAAAGTCGACATCTGGAAACCCCAACTGCAAACACCTCTAGAGAAGAAGAGGAAGAAGAAGAAGAAGAAAGAAATTCAGAAGTTCCAGAACCTGAAGATCGACCTGTAAGTCAACATCTGGAAATATCTGACACAAATTCAGAATCTGATGATTCAGTTGCAAACTGTGAAGAATTCCGAAGGAGAACTTGGGGTTATAAACCAATTAGAGAAGAAACTGAGCAAGAAATTGAGCTAGATGAACAACCAAGTACAAGTTATGGTGGAAATCCTTCAGAAATAATATTAATAGATGAAGTAGGGAAAGAAGTACACAAAAAGTTAGAAAATCGAGAAGAACCCCGAGGAGCAATAGGGACAGATAGAGAAACAGAAGAACAGGGAAATTTAGAAGCAGAAAGGGAGAAAAACACCAAATCGGAAGAACACCGAGGAGGGACAGTAATAAGGGAAAACAAGAAGGAGAAGACAGATCCACCAGTAGGAGATGACGAGATCATAAGTTTCAAAATAAGAGACAATAGTGAAACAGTTGAAACAGAAACTGAAGAAAGTGGAGAAGAGGAAAAGGCAAAAACTGAATCAAGAAAAAGAAATTGGAAATCAGAAAGAGAAGAAAAAGAAGGTGAAGCCAAAAGGCCAAGAAAAGGAGATAATTGGCCCAACAGCTATATAAGAAAATTGAGATATAGAATAATAAGAGCAGGAGACGAAAGTGCTGAACAAGTGAATGAAATAACAAGTCAAAAGGGACAAGAAAAACCCAGTGGAAAAAGATTACAAAAGTCCAAAAGAACAAAGAAAGTGAATGCAAAGTATAAGTCACCTGAGTGGCTGTATATTGCACTGACAGATTACAAAGAAGAAGAAAACACTCACGAGAACCAGAGACTAAGAAGTCGAATGGGAAAAGGTGAGATGCAACAAACCTGAAGTGAAGACTTATAGTGCTTCTACCGGACATGACAATTTTACTGGATGTGACAAATCACCGGATGTGACAACGAAAGAATTCTGGAGAGAATTAAAAGAAAGTACCAAGCAAAGACTTTTTGAAAGCAGAGTGGCATCTAAGTCATTTCTGAGGTGTAGTGGCACAATTTTCTGAAACTTGACAAATAGAAAAAGAAAAATGGAAAATACTAGGGATAGAAGAGATAAATGTGAGTTTATAAAAAGATGGTGCAAAATGTGCTGCTTTTGTACAGGGTTATTAATGACCATATGGATAGTTTTAGCAATCACAATTCCTATTAGTTTAGCTGTGATAGAAGCAAAGAATGATACTAAACCAGAAAAAGAGACTAATATTAAAGAACCAGTTATTTTAAGAAGTAGTGCAGAGTTACATAAGGATAAGTCAGTAACAGACTTTTCTAAAAATGTTTTTACAAAATTGTTGTACGAATATGTAGAGACAATGGATGTGAGAGATTGTTATGTTTGTATGCAGTTGCCTGCATCAGTGTCAGAAGGTGTGACTTATCATCACCTACCTCTAACTTATGGAATAACATGTAGTGTAATAGCAAGTTTATTTTATAAAACAGGTAGATTAGAATCTTATTATACTGACATAGATAAGATTTTTGCAAACATTCCAGTAGTACCAGAACTTAACAAAGTAAAACCAGCAAAAGTTTTAGGAGAATTCTTTTTAGAACATAGAAAATTAACGTTAGAAGAAATAGTTAGTAACAACCTTACCTGTGAGTTAAAGAAAGAAGAAAAAGTATTTTTAGAAATGGTTGAAGAAAGAAGAATGAAATTTCAAAAAGAAGCAATACATGCTGCCTGAAAAGAAGTATAACTTGGTTTTATGTGGTGATTTAAAAATCACCAAAGGGGGAGTTGATGGAGCAGGGAAAATAAAAATGTTTAACCCCTAACAAATTTTATAAATAATTAATAAAATGTTCGTTTAAATGTATTAATCAACACTGTATGTGTGGGAAAGGTAACATGCCAATGTGTGTGCTAAATAATCTATTAATGGATGTCCGTGTGTCTAATTATAATGAAAAAATAAACGCGTACTAATTTAAAATAAATGCATGTTTTTGTGCTTCATAGAAATAAAACGTGTTGTTGCAAAAACAACAGTGATGGTAAGTAAGGAACAGCTTAAATGTTGCTTTCTGCTAGGTAATAACTAATTGGGGTACGTAGACGACGGGAGGGAAACGAATAGGCTATTTTTCTCTATTTTTAATTATGTTTTGTTTACTTCAAATTAGTGCTTCTAAAGTATAACCGAGTGGCGATATAAAATGGCCGCCAGTGGGAAGATGTGCGCAGGCGCAAGGGGACATGTGACACGGGATGAAGTCGGAGAAAAACTAACCTCGTGATGTTGCTGAGAGGCTAGGATGCGAGAAATGGTCAAGGCTGATGTGACCTAATTGAACTGATAGTGTGCCGTGGTGATCAGCAGAAGACCCGTGGGAAACCAGTTTAAGAGAAAGGACAATGACTGCGGAGTTCTCGAATGTATCGAAAGAAGTTACAAATGTACTGATCGAAGCGGATGGAAACATGTCTTGAGCGTATGGGAAAGGAAATGATCCAAGGACCATTGGATCCAAGAGAACTTGATTAAAAGAATGAATAAGATGACATGCATGGACCAATGAAAGAAAAGTGTGTTATTAATGTTGCAACAATTTGTTAGCAAAGTTAGAATTAGGGTATAAGAGGGCCTACTCTTAGTGGGAGGGAGGCAGTCGCTGTCACAGTCAGGAGCGGAGTTGGAGAGTCGTATTGGTGTTGGTGGCTTCCAGTGCTGGGTGGTCCTGATCGATCCCTTACTGAGCGGGAGATGCTGAAAGACTGTTAGATGAGACGGGTTGCAGGTAGCTGATGCTGACGAGCTGAAGTTGCTGTTGCTGTCTTAATTTTCCAGTTGAGTATGAGAATCAGGTTATTTCTAATTCTTAAACTTAGGTTAGAAATCATTAGGCTAAATTAGAAAGGTAGGCAGGTAATTAGGGTTTTGGCTTCATGACAAAAAATTTCCTTTCTGCAATAAATTGATTATGCTTAATAAATATTTGAATTAATAATGAATGAATAATTGAATAAAAGTTTTAAAATTCTTTCTCATGCTTTTAAAATTATATAAAATTGAAGATTCTTTAAACCAAATGACTCAGTGGTTATTTTCCTAAATGATTGTGACATCAGTAATTGGTTATTGTGATTCAGCTGGTCTTAATCACTATGAACTAATTTCTTACATGATTAATTCATCGACAAAACAATGAGCAGGAATATCTTAAGAAATAACTAAAAGAAAGCGACAAGTTAAGGTAATAAGATATCCCGGCTCCTTCCAGCGGTACATAAATGGTGTTTTCCATTTAGTTCTCATGCTTCTCCTAGGAGTACAGAATTTCATAAATGTGTAAAGGAAATCCAGGTGTGTGCGTGTGTGTTAGGCGATGTTTATGGGCCCCATCGTCATGTGGATGTGAGAGAATATAGTTTGCCCCTGGATGACCTATAAGTGACCTAGGAGGAGAATAGTTTTTATTGTACGCGCTGCATCACAAGCACTGCAATTACATTTACCCGCCTAAATAGTCTTTACATGCAACAGGTGATCCTCATTTGCAATGGTTGAAATGGAAGGAGTATTGTTTAAAGTACATTGAGACCATTGATTACTTGACCATGAGTCCTCCTGCAAGAAAGAAAGGCTTATTATGACATTCTGTAGGTCCTGAAGGTCTAAAGGTTTATAAACAAATACCTAAAGATAGCGGAGTGGGTGGTCTTAATGTATCTAACAAAGCCTTATCAGATTTAGACAGGTACTTCTCTCCTAAAGTCTATATAGGAATTAGTAGATATATGTTTTTTCACACGAAACAATTGAAGGATGAGATTGTGGATAAATGCCTCACAGCCCTAAAGAAATTGGCGTTAGATCTAGGTTTGGTACATTACATGATGATTTGATCTGCAATAAAGTTGGCATGCATGCCTATAACCCTGCAATACAGGAGAGGTTATGGATTAATGGTAATTCTGATGTAAAGGATGTAACTGCTATTCTTGGAACAGCTGAACTTTTGAGATGATGATGTGCGAAGACTGGTAGAAAGATAATCTTGTTTTGGAGTCTGATATAGTTGCCAAGGGGCAAATCTAGTGTCTATACGACATTTAAATCAGGAATAAAGTGAGGGGGCCAAAAGCACTGCTAACGAAGAAGTGTGTTGTTATAGGTGTGACAGTACAAATCACTCGGTATCATAAAAACAGCTCTGCTTTCAAACAAAAATGCATTGTGTACCTTTGAAATTATGAGGGGGAACCAAGGTCAAAAAGCAATCCTAGATGATTGATTTGCACCAAGGTTATTAAATGATCTAAGACAGGGATGAAGAAGAAATTGCAAGATACACATAGTGGTTATAAAAAAATTATGACCGGAAATATGGAGTGCAAGCTAGGAGTGTTGAAGTGGGCCAATGGGCTCCATCACGAAAATTGGTAAGATGCCGGAGGGTGTGAATGTCTTTTAGCCTCACCATGTCATTCAGGTGCTAATAAATTCCAAAACATTGGATGACGTAAAATGCTGGCATTTGAGCAGAGCACTTCTATGTGAATATCCAGTTGCCTGGAAAGGGTTGACTTCTCCTAGTATGATGATGAAGATGGCAGAATGTGTAAACGGGGGGATACTCACTACAGGATTAGAAATCAGGAGTGGAAATGCTTAGGTTCTCAGGAGTTGCTTGAATGTTCAAGAGAGTTTGTATCTGTAGCTTCCAAAGTGTCAGTAAAAGGTACTGCATCATAAACTACACAGCCTGCTGGTGTGTTAACTGAGGTAGGTGAAGACAATGTGCTGCTTCCTCCTTCGGTTCACTATAAAGGTCCTGGAACAGATACATTGGCAGCGGGCATTCCAAATCAGTGATCAAATGTCCCAGGGGGTTGGATGATTTTGTGTGTGATACTGTGTTATCTACTTTTATATACGGAATTCAACTTTTTTTTTTTGTTGTTCACTCTGTTCGGGATTCTGTTTTTTAATCTTTCTTTTATTGCAATCTGGTGGCATTTTGTGCTTTTTACTGATGTGTATAATTAATTGATGTGTTTTTACCTCTTTCCTATTTTGGTTTTATAAGTGGGTAGGGGATGTGTAGTACGCTATTAGCCTTTGAGCGTTGCTTTCCCACTGGGTGTTCTGCTATGAAGTGCGAGTACATCAAAGATGATGCGCTCAGTTTGGAGGAAGTTGTTGAGCTACCCAGTCGCTATTAAAGGAGCTTACTACTTTATTGTGTACTGTGTCTTAACTACCACCTCCTCCCTCCTATTTACCATGTAATCAAATACTGACCTCTGAAAGGGCTGGACTCATCATTGTGCCCTGGTAGGCTGCAGCCAGGAGGGCTACATTTAGAGCAGAATGGGCCACCATGCCCCAACCATGCCCCCATAGCCATACTCTATTCACGTCTTCCTGCAGGGCAAGGCTGGTTTGGAAATCTTTGCTAGGGCTGATTTTGGTTTTCAGTCCCACCTTGCAGGTAGGTTGTCCAACTTTCCCTTATCACTTTGCAGGACTCTTTGCATGCACAGAGACACAGTGCATTTGCGGTGACACTTTGTATGCGCATAGACATCAGAAGACGTTGGTGAGGAGAAGGGGAATATGAGTCATGCGGCACGTTTTCATGTTTCATTTTAAATCCCTCTCCTCTAATTAAGGCCATCTTAAAAGATATAACTCGGCCAGCGATTAAGTTTTTCGAGTGTGATTACTGTTCATACTGTATTTGAGTTCTAATCCCATTACCAACTCCTAGAGTAATCCTTGCCCGTGCGCTATAAGTTTCGAAAATTAACAAGTCTAGTATCCAAATGGAATGAAATAGTCTTTAGCTTTGAAATACCTTGGAAAATATAACTTCCCTGGGAAGGGCAGCCCCTTGGCTGTGCCATGAGAGTCACTACCACCCGAGTTGCAGTCTATTGGATTAGTTGTAAATATACAACTGGGAGACATGGTTTTTAATCACAGCCTCCCATTTGGCCAAATTGTGTGCTCATGGGCAACCACTTTTTGAACTCTCTCCACTTCCCCATTTTTAGCAAGATTGTGAGTATTTAGAGTCAATATACAATCTGCTCGTAAATGTGTGTTTAAAAAACAGTGGACTGGTTATTATTACCTGGGGGAGGGGAGAAGTGTCCAGCCTCAAGGTATATTGCAATGTGATGGTCAATATATAGCTTTTGCAGCAAGTAGCAATGTCCTCATTCTCAGCTCTGCTACTTAGTAAACTGTTTTCTTAGTAAACTGATGCTGGGCAAATCATACTCTCCCTGTGCCTCTGTCAACAGATCCGACAGTATATTGTTATCACTTTGAAATAGGCTTAATGGAAGAAATAAAATTCAAGTGCATACTCCCAAAATAGGTATCCAGCATGATATTCATCAACCCATTCAAAGCTGTTTATCTTGTACTCCTTCGTCGCCTATGCTACCAACTTTGGAGCGCAGTCTATGGATAGACAAATTATTATTTTTTGTAAGACCTTCACCATGATGGGTTCAACCATATCCCAGGGAGCTCTTTTGCTATTGTTAGATGGAGATATTTATGTAAGGATACCTAAAATACACCTCAGCTTCCCTTTATTATTGGGTGACCTAACTATGAATAAAATAATTAAGTGGGTGTTCAATGGAAAATTATTCCTGAAACACCCTTTATGTTGACACCAAAAATATTTTTTGTCTATATGCTTTTCAGTGGTCGACAGTTGACAGCATAGGTGACAAACAGGTACTGGATTCCTTGGTGTGTATCCGTGGCATTAAGGAAATCCTGTGAACCCGTCAATTACGCTCTCTCCCCCTCCCAGACCCTAAGTGGCATATTTGGGTTTAGAAGTTGTATTTTCCGGAAAACTTCTTCCAGGACTTTCCTTAACAGATACCTGCATGTGTTCATGAGTGCCTGGGGAAAACTTCCCTCTTGCACCAGCAGCAGAGTTGAACAACATCAGCGACAGCTTACCATTTGTCGCAATAAGAAAGCCGTATTTTATTTGTAGCAGCATGACACTCCAAAATATTGTTGTAGTAGCTGATACATGGACAGAAGATGTTGGGGAACTGTGTTACAAAGCTATGTTTAATTGCAGAGTCTGGTCTTCAAGGTACAATGTTGTGAACACTGCAAGTGAGGCTGGTTGAGTTGAAGAGTAGAGCGCAACCACCAGCTACTGGGGCATACACTGGTGCACCGGCGCGGGAAACAGATGAAAGTCCTTATGTCACTCTGAAAGTCAGAAACAGTAGTGTTTTATAGTGGAAAACTCAAAAAACTGAAAGTACAGAGGGCACATCACAAATAAAACATTGTCGGTGTAATAGAAAAGTTTAAGGTTGTGTATGATTTTCAGCTGCTAATAGAGTATGTTTTTAAGATACATCTGAGTGACAGAAAAGTTAGTTGTAGAAACCGGAATACCGGTATGGGTAAAGTGTGCTTTTATCTAAGGCCCCAAGATGGATCATTACTGGGAAAACAGATTTGACATATTAAATCCAAAAGAGTTTCAAAAGGATAAAGAGAAACCAAACAGAGGGCCGGTCTACCCCTAGGTCACTTCTGCAACAGCCCATGGACTTATTCTCTCTGTGCAGCACTCGCTAGCAGATGTAACCCTCATGAATGACCCCCTTATATGTGAACAAGAACAATAAATTCAGGGGAGTAGCGTCAGATGTGTGTTTGAGTTGTGAGACCCCAAACAATAAAGGCATTCTTGGCTTAGTAGTTGGGTCTGGGTTTCCAGAATCGGGGCTGCTACGCCTGTGTTGGTTTTTCCCATGGTTTAGTTGGGAAATGTGAGATTCACACCCCCTGAATCTCACAGACTAAGCTAGGCCCCTGAATATATTCTTACACTCAAAGGAGTGGTGAATACGATTGCCTGGTGCAATGCAGAGGCAACAGGGGATGGGAGATGACACTTTTAGGGGCATATTCCCAAGAACGTGTGATAACCATCGCAAATTTAGCTTAACGCAACTTTGCATATCGCAGTCCATCGCGGGAAATTAACACCTTGTTAACCAAGTATTCACAACACGGCGGCCCCATGCAATACTCCCCAGATAACGCGCCAACTGACCGCGTTAGAATCAACGCCACGCCGCAAAAAAGCAAAACACCAACGCAAAAAAAGCTGCGATGAGGCCAATCGCGATACGAAAATCAGCGAAACCCAGCTACAGGCCTGCAATCCACATGCGTCAGGCGGGAACAATCACCATAAAAGCAGAAAAAAAACAGACAAATAAATGCCAAACAACAGAGAAGCACAATGGACGTTGCCGGAGCAAGTACGGAGGAGAGCCAGAACACCACAACCCCCCCGGAGGACCATCCTGAGACTTCGGGGTCAGGAAAGGGCAAGGACAAGAAGAAGAGGAAGACGAAGTTCAGTCCCCAGGAAAACAGGATCCTGATAACGGAGGTGACAGAACACCATCAACAACTGTTCGTCACCTCCACTGTGTCAATGGCAACAAAAAATACATTATGGCAGTCCAACGAGGACAAGGTGAATGCAGTCGGAGTGCTGAAGAGGACAATGGGCAAGGTCAAGAGGCGCTGGAATGATGTCAAGCGCAAAACCAAGCTGAAACTCGCCAACAACCTGAAGGCAGCAATGCAGACTGGAGGTGGGAGCCCAGCGCCACAGGAGGAGCTGGACGACATGGAGGAAATGGTGTCCACAGTCATCAGTGGTGAGACGGTGGCAGGAGTTGGGGGCCCGGACACTGCTCAACAGGACCATACACAACAGCAACAGGGTGAGTAACGACCAGAGCCTGGGGGGACGGGGGGTGATGGGCACAATGGCACACATGCATAATTAATTTGAGCACATCTGCGGACACACCATGCCCCAGACAACCAACTCCCACCAAGAGACCAACGTACCCCAGTATGCAACATGTCAACACTGTACAAGCACAGAAGTCAGAGGCACACCTCATGAAAGTGATAAGGGGCAGCAAAATCTGAGCTGCAGGGGTGACTCCCCAAAAATGCAGCACACACATCACATACAGAGCACATCTACATTGACAACGATGTGACACAATCCGCAAAACACCTACAACAGAACACAAGTCACTACTGGTGCCGCTTGGGTGCTGACACTGGGCAATCACAATTGGCATTGCAGGGATATGTGCGTTGATAATGTACAAGTACTAACACACATCCGTGATGTTGTCGAAATGTCCACTGTCCCCCATCAAATAGGCAGGTCCTCCCAAACAGCCACAATGTACCCAGTCATGCTGTCTGTATGTAAACATGTACAATGCGACAACATACATGTGGACACATTGTTAAACTGCATCTCCCCTTCACATTGCAGAGGGAGAATCAACACCTCCTGCAGAGCAGTCCGACCCTCTCTTCTCTGGAGACGAAGAGGACGACTACAGCTTCGACTCTGACGCCCTCCAACTGCTCGTGGAGAGCCTCCGCAGCCCACTTCCAGGAGCTGGGCAGCCCAGCTGCTACGAGGAGACCCCACCCCCTGCACAGACCACACAGCAGGCAGCACCCATCACCACTGCTGCCTCCCAGGACCCCCACAGAAAACACATGGCCTTCCAACGCCATGTTTTGGGGTGCCAGGAGAATCTGGCTGAACAGGTGCGGGTGGGCTTCGACCGCATGGCAGACAAACTAGATGCCATATGTGGGTGTCTAAGTCCCATCAGGGACCACTCACGGTCCCTAACGGACACCCACAGTCCGCTCCATGCTCTCCAACGGACCATGGCTGACATCGCTGGAGCCCTGACTCAGAGAATAGTACAACTGTCCAGTCCGAGTGGCACTAGCGATGTCACACGGGAGTTGGGAAACATGCGGAGGTTAAGGAGACCATGGAGCGGGCGAATGTGGAACGAGCGGCTGCCACGGCTGCACACCAGCGAGAGGTAGCTGGGTTCCTCAATGACCTCAGGACCCTCCTCATGGCATTGCTGCCACAAGGCCTGGGGCGGGTGCATGCTGCTGCCACCACTCCATCCACATCTCCGCCCCCTGAAGTGTCAGTGCCACACAGTGCGGCAGACCTTCCACCTCCGGCCCCAGATGTGTCACTGCCACACAGTGCTGGAGACAGAACACCACCACCCACACGTGAGGCACATGAAACAGCAGAGAACGAAGATGCGGATGATACTGCCCTCGTGGTAAGGAGGATGCAGCAGCATGCATCTCATCCATAGGTCCGGCTTCAGCTTGGTACTGCCCTCTGCATCATCACCTTCCACTGTCCCCCTATGCACTCTGCGACACTCACCTTGGACCTCGACATGGACTGCCATATGATGTTTGATCGCCATTGACACAGCAATCAGACTGCAGACTGTACTCGTCCTCTTCCTTTGGACTTGTCATTCCCTGGAGGACCCTGGCTGGACCTCCACGGGACAACATCGTCATGTGGGGTTTGCATGGCCCTGTACTGCTCCAGATGCAACACTCCACTGATTGTGCATTAAACAGTCATGTACACACAGATGTGTCATGTCTATGGTCTTTTAAGTGTGGAAGTATGGATGAATGTGGGCTCACTGGACTCCTCTTATGTCCATGTGGCTCATGTCGTAGAACAGGGGTCACAGGGAGACACATTGACCAATGCGGTCCGGGTGGCGCTGACACAACAACAGGGGCACACGCATGAGTTACTTCCTTGTCCAGCCCAGTACGGAACCACGCCCAGGGCCCTGGGGTCATATACAGACCCTTACGCTGGACTGGCCTACGCCAGGCCAGCCCACTCCGCTTACGCTCACAGGGGGGGACGGCAACGCTACATGTCCCCTGTCTTTCCTGTGGTGATCTGCTGCTCACAGGTCTAGTTGTCAGCATGCCACAGCCACTCCCTCACGGCTGGTTTACACCCACACCACACCCATCCAGCACACACGTCACAGGACATGTGACCCTGCCAATGAAAAGGGACGGGCGCATGTGCTCGACGCCATTTCCCCTCTCTATCTGGGTGCGTCTGTGTGGTGTTAATGTAGGTATGAGGGCCTCGCGCCCTGCAACATCACATTCCCCAAGACCGGAGGTGACATGATGGCGTCCGCAACACGGTACCCAATCATACAGGGACTATGACTTTGGGACTCAGACTTGGTGGCACCGGATACATTGCGGCCGGCACAGGCACACCGCCACGGGACGGTGACTTTGGGTGCACTGAGGTTGGGGCACCTTAAGTGCTGAGCGGGTGTGCAGCCTGCGATGATGCCCCGTCCCGGCAGTCCGGACTGCTCAGGATTTGTGTGCCCTGCTGGACCGCAGTGTAGGCCAGAGCCAGCGGGCAGCGCGGGCCTACCGCCTCGTGGCGTCGCATCCCGGATCACAGAGTTAGTGGCACCTCAAGGGCTGAGAGGGTGTGCAGCCTGCGATGATGCCCGGTGCACTGGTATGTCCTCTGTCAAGGCGAAATCAAGACCCAGAATCATATGTGAGACCTGGTGGCCTGCGGAGCGGGGCTGCATGATGTGGAGGGTGCCATGTCAGCGGGCCCCGAGCATGTGGCTTGCAGCGGCACGTGGTGGGCCCTCATTGCTACACGCCAAGGGCGGAAGGTGAGCAGTGAGGCCTGGGTGCGCTGGGGCGGGCATGCACCGCTGGATGGCGGGAGGGGCTGGGGTACATCTGCCTGTGTGCGCTGAGGCAGACAGGCGATGATGTCTTGTGCAATTGTGTGTACTTTGCCATTCATGTCTCTGGACTCTGTTTCAGATGATGGATCTGTTTCAGATGTGTGACCTGGTGAACTGCACTACATACAGGCACGTGGTTGGAGACACACCTGTGCAGCAGGTGGGCAGTGTGGCCTGGGTGCGCCTTGTGGGCACTCTCTCTCCCTGTCCATCTCTTCTGTTATCTGTGTCTCACTCCCCCTCTCTGTCCGTCTTTCTCTCGCTCCCCTCTCTGTCCGTCTTTCTCTCGCTCCCTCTCTCTGTCCGTCTTTCTCTCGCTCCCCCTCTCTGTCCGTCTTTCTCTCGCTCCCTCTCTTTCTCTCTCTTTCTCCTTCGCTCTCTCTCTGTCCTTTGATGTGCGCAAGACACACCTTCTCATCATGATTTTTGTCTTGCAGGCTGTGACCTACGGATTGTCCCGAGGGGAGCCGTCATGTGTCTTCTTTTGTGTTCTGTGTTTCTTTGAATACATTTTCATTTGTTACTTCGAAGGTGGATGTGTGATGCTCATTTTTGTGACGACACATGCATGCCACCAAATGTGATTGTGCAACATCTGGCGGATTATTTGGTACATGTTCCGTATAGTTGATATGGCATGTCTTTGGCCGGGAGGGGGGGGGCAAGGGGGGAGGAGTCCTGGGGGTGGTGGCGGTGGGTGTTGTGGCCCTGTTGGGGCTCCGAGCTGCATGATCAGTGGCTCCATGGCATCTGTTGCCCTTCAGGTGTGGCTCTGGACTGGGCTCCATTTTGTGGTGCAGGCTGTGGTCCGACTTTGCACCAGGTCAGAGCAGGTGTTAGTTTCCTGCTGCTAACGGGCCTTATCACCTGTTTTGTGGTCTTATCGCCGATCTGGCTGGTCGTTGAGAATGTTGCGGAGTGGAGTTTTTGCGGCTTTTTGCACGGGTAAGCCTACTCTGCATCTCATTAGCGATAGTTGCGGGGGTCATCTATAGCGATGTTTTTTGCGGATGCTATTGCAGGTAAAATGGTGTTCTGGGCTGTTAACACCAGCTTGTGAATGGTGCGATTAATTTATCGCCACTTTGGCTGCGATAAAGTGCCGCTAACTCGGCGATAAGTCCTTGAGAATATGCCCCTTAGTTTCCAGAGGCAATGCCAGCCTGAATTCTTTTACCTTAAGAGTGCCCCTTTTTTGCCCATGACCCTGGCCAATCCATCTCTAGTGTACACTTGCCTAGCAGCTCCCAAGCATAAATAGTCTTCGTGAGAATTAGGCCACAGTGGAAAGATACTACCTCAATATGGGTAGTCCTGTTCAGTGTGGATCAGAGATGTTGAAATCTGATGCCTGAGGGGTGAAACACGATTTCTTTGTAAAGTACTTTATTTTTCAGTCTGGAAGCACTATAAAGGAAGTTGTGGAACTGCTGCTGTTAAGTCATCCCTGGAAATGGAACATAAAGGTTCATTGGTCCACGGGAAACTGAGCAAATCAAGAAGCCAGTAAGAAATTTAAGAAATTTAAGGCTCTCTGTATAGCATACAAGGCACTTTATAGACAAGGTCCACGATTTTTATGGCACTGTTTTAGTTGGTATTCCCCCACCAGATTTTTACGCTCGACAAATGGTTTTTTGATGCCTACGTCCAGAGTTAGGACGATGAACTGGGGGGGAAGGAGTTTCAGACATAGCACTATTAGGCTGTGGAATTCACTTCCGCTTGCTCTCAGGAGGATTCCCTCCTTACTTGAGTTCAGGAAACATCTCAAAACATGGCTTTTTAGATACTAGTCACCCTCTACAGTATGCAGTCCGTATCGCCTAGACACCTAAGGGTATTAGTGCGCTATAGAAATTGTTATAACATAACATAACATAACATAACAAGATATTTAGAGTAAAAGGAGTCTGGACACTCGGGTTACCCAGGCAAGTGTTTAACTCCCAGAGACCCATTCAGACGGCACTGTGGTTCCTCTTTGCAATGAAAGGGTCTGTGGGGGGACCAGTTTGTTGGCATTACTGAATGAATAGGTGAATTAAAACGTAATGTAGTGTGGGTATGCCACTCTGATTTGGGTCTGTGCTGGCGCCCAATTCTTTGAAATCATTAGTATAGCTATATCAGGCTTGGCTGGTATGGCAGAGCATGCTTCCTGCTATTTTAATTTAGATCAAAACAATCAATCATCAATCTGGTAGTTGCATAGAGCAACATAAAAGACTAGGCATGTCCCAGGTTGGTCAGTAGACCTGGGTCCACACCTAGAATTCTTGGATATTCAGAAGTAAATATTCAGGAGTTCTAGCTTGAATGAATTTACATAAACTCAATACAAACTATGTTAAAAAGCATTGTGTTACTGTGAATGGACAGGAGTTACATGAGTCAGAAAAAAAATTTCTTCTGGTTAACCTGTGGGTAATGATTTGTACAATGAAATCAGAATTTACCAGCCTTCTTGAGGAAATCAAAGTAGAAATTAAAACAGCTCTCAACTTACTAACAAGTCTGTTTGGAAATGAAAATTCATTAGCTCTGGGAGGTCTCTCTGCTTCAGTTACTACCAGCAACCATTCCAAGGCAATTTCACTAAAATTAGAGAGGTCTTGAAATGTACATAAAAGCTATAATTTACAAGAACGTCACCATTTATAGGTACAAACTGAACTGGTGCTCTGCTTACGAAACTGGATGAAAATGAATATTCATTTCCCCAGAAGAAGGCCTCTGGAAGTTGTTAGTACAACTAAGCAATGCAAAAATGAAATTAAATAACTTGATAGGGTGTGAAAATATAACTGGAAATTATGATTTCGCAGGAAAATCATTATCTGTTTTTTTAAAAATAGCTAAATAGAGTCAGCTGCTACTAGGGGCAAGAAGCATCAAACGAAAGCATAACGTTCTGTATATTGTTTGTAACTGTGAAAGACCACACACGGATGACCTTTTTTTTATTTTTCATGCAACCATTAGAAATTTAAAGGATAAATGTCAAGTTGTTAAATGCAATTTTGATGAAGAAATGGATACTGCTTGCAAGTTCCTGTTGGGGTGGAATGCAACAAAACATGTCCATTTTATGTAGGATAGCCCACAGAGGGAAAACAAAGGCTAAGAGTTTAAAATAGAACCTGATCTCTGGTATACTAAAATGAAACCATTTCATAATAAGAAAGGCTACATTGTAACAGAAAGAATCAGAAAATGCTAAAATTTGGAAACTATACAGTGATAAAAGTGTGTGCTATCATTGTAACAGAAAAAGAATGTGAAGGCGAACTACTAAATAAAACATTTTGGGGCATATTTAAAAGCCCCTATCTCACCCACAACGTCACTTTTAGTGACTTTAGTGTACTTAACATGAAAGGGGAGGGCAATGGGTGTTGCAGTGGGCGTTCCCTGCAACACCCATGGGGGGATATTCTCAAGAACGTGCGATAAACATCGCCAAAATAGGTTAACGCAAGTTTACATATCGCCGTCTATCGCAGGAAAACAGCTCTGTGTTAACGTCGTATTTTCAACACGGCGGTGACATGCGATAGTCTCCCGATAACGCATCAAATGTCCGCGATAACATTACCGGGACGGTGATGAAAATCCAAACGCGAAAAAAGTTGCGATGGGCCCAACCGCGATAAGACAATCAGCGAAAAGCAGCGCCAGGCCTGCAAATCACACACGTCAGGCGGGAAAAATCACTACAAAAGCAGAAAAAATAAATAAACAAACAAAAACCGAACTACAGCGAAGCACAATGGAGGCAGCCGGAGCAGGTACAGAGGACGGCCAGAACCCCACAAGCCCCACGGAGGAGCAGCCTGGGACCTTGGGGACAGGGAAGGGCAAGGACAAGAAGAAGAGGAAGACGCGGTTCAGTCCGCAGGAAAACAGGATCCTGATCACGGAGGTGGTAGAACACCATCAACAACTGTTCGTCACCTCCACTGTGTCATTGGCAACAAAAAATGCAACATGGCAGTCCATCCTGGACAAGGTGAATGCAGTCGGAGTGCTGAGGAGGACAATGGAAGAGCTCAAGAGGTGCTGGAATGATGTGAAGCGCAAGACCAAGCAGAAACTCGCCAACAACCAGAAGGCAGCAATGCAGACTGGAGGTGGGAGTCCAGCGCCACAGGAGGAGCTGGATGAGATGGAGGAAATGGTGTCCACAGTCATCAGTGTGGAGACGGTGGCAGGAGTTGGGGCACCGGACACTGCTCAACATGACCTGACACAACAGCAACAGGGTGAGTAACCACCAGGGACTGGGGGGACGGGGGGAGATGGGCACAATGGCACACATGCACAATTAAGTATAGCACAGTGCACACCCACAATGACTCTGGATCATGTCCCTGATCCCCTTGGCACACTGCAGCACACATAGAAACAGCAAGTAGGCCCCCGTCGACTATGTGCCCAGAGGGGACCCTTCCCACACATCACCAATCCCACAACCAACCCATGCACATGTGCCAAACCCAGCAAAGCGGCGTGTCTGTGAGCCACACTGACAATGCAAGTGACACTGCATGACGAATAGCATGGCTGCAGTCAATATATCATGACATGTTGCACGCCACGACACTGAGGTGGCTGAGTGTGGACCACATCCGTAAAGGAGCAGGTCACACTCTGACACATCCACGTGCACAAACAACCCCTGACCTCAACAACACATCTGCGGACAAACCATGCCCCAGAGTCCCAAGTCCCACCCAGAGCCCAATTTACCTAAGAATGCAACATCTCAGCACTGTATAAGCACAGAAGTCAAAGGCACACCGCCTGAAAGGGATAAGGGCCAGCCAAATCAGAGCTGCAGGGGCGACTCTCCCAAAATGCAGCACACACACATAACATTCAGAGCACATCAACATGGACAACAATTTGGTATAAACAGCAACACGTTCACAACAGAACAGAGGACACAACTGGTGCCGCTTGTGTGTAGAAACTGGTCAATCACATTTGGCATAGCAGGGAAATGTGAGATGATAATGTACAAGTACAAACACACATCCGTGATGTTGTCGAAATGTCCACTGTCCCGCATCAAATAGGCAGCTCCTCCCAAACAGTCACAATGTACATTGTCATGCAGTTTGTATGTAAACCTGTACAATGCGTCAACATACATGTGAACACAATGTTAAACTGCATCTCCCCATCACATTGCAGAGGGAGAACCAACACCTCCTGCAGAGCAGACCCAACAGCTCTTCACTGATGACGACGAGGACCTCCACACCTTCGACACCGATGCCCTCCAAGAGTTCATGGACAGCTACGGCTCCACACCTCCAGGAGCAGGGCAGCCCAGCTGTATCGAGAAGACCCCTACCCCTGCACAGACCACACAACAGGAAGCACCCACCACCACGGCTGACTCCCAGGACCCCCACGAACAACACATGGCCTTCCAACGCCGTGTGTCAGAGGTCCAGGAGAAGATGGCTGATCAGGTGCGGGTGGGGTTCGACCTCATGGCAGCCAAACTTGAAGCCATACATGGGTGTCTGAGTACCATCAGGGACCACTTACAGTCCCTAACGGACACCCACAGTCCGCTCCATGCTCTCCAACGATCCATGGCTGACATCGCTGGAGTCATGATACTGAGACAAGAACAACTGTCCAGTCAGAGTGGCTCCAGCGATGTCAGCCGGGAGTTGGGACAGATGCGGGGGCTCATGGAGAACATGGAGCGGATGACGGCGGAAAGAATGGCTGCCACGGCTGCACACCAGCGTGATGTGGCTGGGACCTTTCATGCCCTGCAGCACATCGTCATGGCATTGCTGCCTCAAGGCCTTGCGCAGATTAATGCTGCTGCTGCTTCTACATCCACATCTCCGCCCCCTGATGTGTCAGTGCCTCACAGTGCGGCAGGCAATCCACCACCACCCACGTGTGAGGCACATGTGACATCAGAGGACGAAGATGCGGGTGAATCAACCTTACTGGTAAGGATGAGGCAGTAGCATTCATCTCCGCCATATGTCCTGTTTCTGCTTGGTTCTGCCCTTTGCATCATCACCTTCCACTGTCCCCCGATACACTCTACGACACTCACCTTGGACCTCGACATGGACTGCCATTTTCTGTTTGGTTACCAATGACACAGCGATCAGACTGCGGACTGAACTCTCCCTCTTCCGATTTACTTGTCATTCCCTGAAGGACTCTGGCTAGCCCTCCACGGGCCAATAATGTGAAGTGGGGTTTGCATGGCCCTGTACTGCTCCAGCTGCAACACTCCACTGGGTGTGAATTAAACATTCAGAATCGCACAGATGTGTCATGCCTTTGATCATTCAAGTATGAGAGTATGGATGAATGTAGGGTCAGTGATTCCCCCTTACGTCCATGTTGCTCATGTCGTGGGACTTGAGTCACAGGGTGCAACAGTGCCGATTGCGGGCCGGGTGGCGTAGAAACACTACAACAGAGACACAAGCATCAGTTACTTCCATGTCCAGCCCAGAACTGAAGCACGCCCAGAGCCCCGGGCTCATTGTTCCCACCCCTACGCTGGCCTGCCATACGCCAGGCCAGTCCACTCCGCTTACGCTCAGAGGGAGGGACGACAAAGCTACATGTCCCAGGTCTTCCTTGTAGTGATCTGCTGATCACTGGTCTAGTCGTCAGCATGCCACAGCCACTCCCTGAGGGCTGGTTCACACCCACACCACACCCATCCAGCACAGGCATCACAGGACATGTGACCCTGCCAATAAAAGGGGCCTAGCACATCACATACCCCACTGCCGGAGATGACATGATGGCATCCGCACCACGCGACCCAATCATGAAGGGTCCATGACTTGTGGCGCACTAAGTTGGTGGCACCCGCTGCACTGCGGCCTGCACGGGCCTACCGCAAAGGGACGATGACTTGCGGTGCACTGAGTTGGTGGCACCCGCTGCACTGCGGCCCGCACGGGCCTACCACCACTTGACGATGACTTGCGTTGCACAGGGTCAGTGGCACCCGCTGCACTGCGGCTGGCAGGGGCCTACCGCCACGTGACGATGACTTGCGTTGCACAGGGTCAGTGGCACCCTCTGCACTGTGGCTGGCAGGGGCCTACCGCCACGTGACGATGACTTGCGTTGCACAGGGTTAGTGGCACCCGCTGCACTGCGGCTGGCAGGGGCCTACCGCCACGTGATGATGACTTGCGTTGCACAGGGTTAGTGGCACCTGAAGAGCTGAGCGGGTGTGCAGCCTGCGATGATGCGTTGGCCTCGATACGGCGTCCAGCGAATCAAGACTCAAATTGAACAGTGTGCCCTGCTGGACCGCAGTGTACGTGCAGGCAGCAGTCAGCACACACATGACTCCACGGTGCGGTGCCGCAGGGTGCGCTGGGGGCCTGTGGCGCAGAATCCAGCGATCGGCTGAGGAGGATGCACCGGCATGTGATGGGCCCTCTTAGAGACACGCCGGTGGCGGCAGGTGAGCATTGAGGCCTGGGTGCGCAGGGGCGGCCAGTCATCGCTGGGCGGAGGACCGGTCTGGGGACCAGGGCTGGGGTGCAGCAGGCGCACAGGATCGCGCAGGCACCACCGGTCACGGCGGCGGACTCGTGGCTGGGTGGGGGGCGCCGCCCTTGCTGACACGACCCTGCATGCGATGATCGTGATGTGCGCGGTTTGGTTTGGGACGTAGCCACCTCGTCTCCAGTGTGAATGTGCCCGTTGAAGGTGATCGGCAACGTGTGTGTAGGCCTATGGACAGGTTGTGGCGGAGACTGAGACACACGCAGTAGTCACTTTGGTGGTGGATTTGTGACATGTGCATTCCCACAGTTGTGAGTTGGGGGATTGTGGAGTTGAGGTGTGTGGTGTGTTCAGTTGGTACTTGCCGATGGGCAGTGCATTTCCATGGGGGCCATCCTCAAAGCGCTGGTTGGTGGCGGACTTGTGTACATGTGGGAATCATGCACACTGCCTGGGGCGTTTGCGACGACATTGGTGGACAGGCCGTGGTGGTCCACTTTTGTATGCACAGTGATGGCATGCGTGTGGTTGCTGTTGCGGTGATTGTGTGCAGTGTCGGCAGGGGGCACAAGTCATACACGTGTGCTGTGAATTGCCCCCAACACGTGCGTGATGCCAGCTATGTCATAGTTCCCTTGCGTGGTCTCAAGATGTTCCTGCGCAGTGTGGAGGGAGTGAGGGGCAGGGGTATCGAGCTGACACACACCGTGATGCTTTCAGGTGTGATGAGTCCTGCATGATGTGACCGTAACAGCAGTTCGTGTGGTCGTTACCTTCCTCTTCATTCCTACGACGGTTACGGCCACACGTAGTTCTGTTACGGTCTTCTCATGCATGGTTTATCAGGCCTGTGAGCATTCCGGTTTGTCCAAGTGCAGTACACTGTACCAGATTAGGCATGTGACTATTGGAAGTTTGACCATTGTCACCATTTCTCCCACAGATTTCTGAAGATACGTTGCCCTGTTGAAGTTCCCCGTTGGGAATGGAACGCGTTGGCTGAGCTTTTCGTTTTGTTGATTTATGTGTTTGTAATAAAGTTCTGTTTTTACACTACTGTTGACTACTGGACTTCAGGACCTGGCGCACCCACATTTCGGTTTCCTCGATCTTGGGTCTGTGGCACGGAGGCGTCTAGCACGGCTGGCGTTGGAGTTGGTTGCGCAGGTACACTACGAATTGGAACTATCGTGTGGTGCGGATACAGGGGCCCGCCGTTGCTTTTGTGGACATGCATCCATGACATGTGTGAGGGAGTTTGATGGGGCTGGCTGTGTGACTCCTCCGACTCGGGCAGTTGTTGGTTGGAAGGTACCAGGGGCCAACAGGTGCAGCACAGCCAGCAGCTTTGTCTGCGGGGGAATGTAGGTTGTCCGCTGTGTTGGTACCGTCAGCCTGTGGACAATGTGGGCCAGGATGCGGAGGATGGTTGTCCTTTTGAGCCTGTGTTGGCCAATGGCTTCCTCTGGCGTTGAGTCTCTGGGGCTGGTGCATTTTAGGGTCGTCCGCTGTCCTGCACTGCCTAGGTGGTAGACCAGGGGGCGGTGGTCCGGGGGGGGGGGTGCCTGGTGGTGGAGGCGGTGGGTGTTGTGGCCCTCTTGGGTCTCCGAGCTGCATGGTCAGTTCTCCATGGCCTCTGTTGGTCTTCAGATGTGGCTCTGGGCTGGGCTCCCTTTCTACTGCAGTTGGTTGTCCTGCTTAACACCAGTAAAAGGCAGGTCCCTGCTGCTAACACGCCTTATCGCCTGTTCTTGGTTCGCATCGCAGATCTGACTGGTCGTTGAGAATCTCGCGAAGTGGTGTTTTCGTGTGTTTTTGCACGGGAACGCCTACTCTGATTATCATTAGCGTTAGTTGTCGCACTCATCCGTGGCGATGTTTTTTGCGGCAGCTATCGCTGGTAAACTGGCGATATCGGCAGTTTGCACCAGCTTGGGAATAGGGCGATAAATCTATCACCACTTTTGCGGCTCTAAAGTGCCGATAAATCAGCGATGAATCCTTGAGAATATGCCCCATTGAGTTTTGACACTGCCCCCTATTTACAAGGGTGACGTAAATAGGAGGCAGCGCCAAAATTAAGACTAGGAAAAATCTGGTCTTGAGCAGGCGAAACGAAGAGAAATTATTTATTTCTCCTCATTTTTGCTGTTTCCATGTGTGCTTGCACATAAGCAATCTTTCCCTCAACGCAGATACCCTTGCACTATAGTGCAAGGGTGCCTGTGTTGGCACTAGGATGCTAAGTTTAGCGCCAGCGCAGGTGGAAACGCAGGGCTGCACCATATTGTTGTAAATATGGTGCCGCCCTGCGTTTCTGAAGAGGCAGAGTGAGGCGTTAAGCCAGGGAGGCTAATGCCGCACTCCCTTACTTCATTGTAAATATTCTCCTTTGTATGTTTGATGGGATACAGCATTTCATTCAGGATCAGGAAACATCTCAGATGCAATATCAGGCAGATTGGGAGCTGGAGGGCCCAATTCACAAACTTACTCCAGTCAGGTGTCCTCTAAAGGATACCTGGCGGGCATAAACGTGTTTACAACTGCATAAATACACACTACGACTGTGTACAATTATGAAATAGTAAACTGTACACAGGGTGAGTGGAGTGGATTGTTCCAGGCATGGTTTCACTTAAGGTTTGTGAGCGTCCACAAACTCATGCGTTTGTTGACATTCAGAAGCTCTTCTCTGCCACCTTCTCACTCTGGAAATGGTTGGTGCTTTACTTCAGCAAAGGGCTGGAGTAAGTCCACTTCCACAGAAGGAAGATGAAAGGAACACACCAAACATTTCATGGGCGTAGAAAATGGGGGTTCTTTGTGGGGAATCAAATTTTCCCCAAAAGAGAATAGAAAAGAAAAAGAAAAAAATGTGCAGTGGCAGTATGTGGAGTTGTATTGTGCTTCCAACTATGCATTAGGGAAATAGCAAATGTTGCACTACATTCCCAGTGGTACACCTGGAAAGCCAGCGGCTAGCAGTATTAACGTATGGTGGGTTCGATGGTTCCAAACTCACCATACATGCGGCTCCCCGGTGCGGCCACTCTTCCCTGGCGTCCACGAGCAGGAATGGAAGGACTTCCTTCCTGCCCAGTGGAACACCAATCCAACCAATCCTCATCAGCATGAGAGCAGCTCATGGATTGGTGGGAGCAGGCTAGTCCAGCGCACATTTTGAGGCTGGGGGCCTGTGCCAGCAATACCCCAGTTGTTTCACAGCCATGAGATTGCAGGGTCTACAGTGCGCATGTCGGGCTGGCCGTAGCAAGCAAGCAGGCCAACCTGACATGCGCACTTCAGGGGCTGCTCTAATCCTGGAATCACAGAATTCAGCCCGGCCCCCTGCCCTCATTCATGCGAGCCGGAGCAAAATAAAATGGCATTTATTTATTTATTTGTGTTTGCCTGCTGCCCTTGCAGCAGGTGGGGCAATGTTGCTCCGCTCTTGAGGAGGATCGAGCCGCCCCTGCCTAAAATGTCAAGAAGATCAATTTACCCCCTGCTTTGAGGCATGGAGTAAGGACAGAGTGTAGCTGCCCTTCATGAGAATGTGTGTGGTGACATGGTCTCTGCACAAAGAGAATACTCATTGTCTGACAAGTCCATTCAGACAATCCATTGACTTGGATAAGAGCCGAGCACCCGCGCCTGTGGACAGACATGACGCAGAGGTCCTTCCGCGGCAGCACTGTATTGAAGGCTACACGGCGTGCAGAAAAAGGTAAGTCTGTTGTATGAGCTCCACAAACGGTAGCAAAGCATCCCTCTGGAAACTGTCATTATTTCCTAGTCAAGGCTACTACATCACGAGCTTGGAACGTCTCGAGGCAAACACACACAGAGAATGTTATGTCGTGTGGACCACCCCATGCTGATGTCACCACGCAGGGGGGTCCCACACTGCTAGCCCTGTTGTGTGCCCGTCTTGGTATGCTCCGTGCCGGAAGGGCCCCTGAGAATAAACTGGGTCCGGACCGGAAGATCCGGGTTCAGACCAAGCATGTCACCGGTGTGTGTCCATTCATTGCGTGCCACCGCTACCCCCAGCAATACTGCCCCAGGTCATTAGCGAGCCCCGCTCACCTCATGAACAGAACAACTGGCGACGAGGGTGTCCTCTCATGCAAGGACCCACGGCGGCCGTGTCTGCTGGTATTCCCCTGCTCCGTCGTAGGAGCAGTGTCCGGTAACTGCTTGCGGTGGGCGCTACACGGCGAAGACTGCAGCGACACCGAGTCCCGCCAAGTCTGCGGTGACCCCCTGCCTGCCCGCCGCTGGTGAGTTGCGGCTGCGTTGCGGACTTCCCTGAGTCGCGCGGCCTCCTGGACTGGCCCGCTGCCCTGTTTTGGCATTTCCCGCGCACGCAGCAACGTGCGCGCGCGCCCTGGGTGCCGGCGGCGCTGCCGTGTGGAGTCGGATCCGCGGCGCCTGTGGCCTGGCAGATTCTACGCATGCCGTGTTTGTGCAAGGGCCCCCCACAGCAGCCAGGGCATTCAAAAAAAAAAAAAATACATAAATAAATGAAACAAAAGGACATTGAAACAAGCAGCCAAGGCATCATAAAAAGAAAACAAAGGACAATGAAACAATGAAAATAAACGGGAAGACACACCAACGAAAGTAGCGGATGTTTTGGTCGACCTTGATGAGGACAGTACAGTCTGGTCACGAGCGCTGGCACCACGAGAGTGGCTGAACAGTGTAGTACGCCACTGGGACTAAATTTGTGCTGAGGTTTCTCCGTCTGTGCACGTCCTTCACTGCCAGCTGCCTATGCCAATCACAAGCCTGCTGTGCGTCAAGGGACAGTTGCCGCTCAGGGATCAGTCGTGCATTCAGTTTACACATCCATTATCCCCATTGAGTGGACCGACCTGCGCCACCAGCACGAGCGCGCAAAAATGGCGACTGTGCCCCCGGTGGAAGCTTTTGTGGTTGATGGTCCGCCATCTGCGCAGGTGGCCAAGTGGAAGGACTGGCTGGAACGCCTGGAGAACTATTTTGCGGCGGTGGGCCTGAAGCCAGAACGTCAACGGCCCATGCTCCTACACCTGGGCGGTCCTGCGATCCACAGACTGGGAAAGTCGGTGGTGGAAACTGGTCCACCCCACACCTATGCCACACTCAAAGCTGCCCTGACCGCGCACTTCGAACCTCTGGCCAACCCAGATTATGAACGTTTTCTTCTACGCCAAGCGCGGCAACTGCCTGAGGAGTCGGTCGATACGTTCTATGCCCGTTTGAAGGAGTTAGCGAGCACATGCACGTTGCCTGATGCAGACGACGAAATAAGGGCGCAATTTATTCAAGGGTGTTCGTCCCTCAAATTGCGAGAAAACATACTCCAAACCCCAGGGATTTCCATGGCTAATATTCTAACAATGGGCCGATCCAAGGAACTGTCAAAGGTGCGCGCGGCGCACATGGAGGCAGCCCTCCAACGACAAGTGAAGACCGAACCGGTAAATGCGGTGATGGCCGGCTCTCCCACGAAAACCTCCACGAAGAAACCAGAACGAAACAAGCCGCCACCGCCAACTCGGGCCTGCTATATGTGTGGAGGAACATACCCTCATCAAGGCCCATGCCCTGCCCAGGGGAAAAGATGCTCGGTGTGCCGCCGGTTAAATCACCTGGCGAAGGTATGCCGCTCGGCTGGGCAACAACGACAGCGCGGCCGACAAGTCAACGCCGTGGACTACCCACATATGGGGGAGGCAGAAGATGATATGGACGACGATGATGTGGAAGGGGCGGTCCATGTCATTCACACACTACAACCAAACGGATGTCCAAGGCGGAGAATTCCGAAGTGCAACAGCAGTATTGCCGGGCACCCAACACAGGCCCTCATCGACACGGGGGCTTCTATAAACATCATGGCTCAATCCATGCTAAAGGCGCTCCCAATACAGCCGACCTTGTGGCCCACGTCCATACAAGTGTTTGCTTACGGTTCCACAACGCCCCTGTCTGTAGTCGGCGTCTTCACCACTGACATCTCCCATGAATCACGATCCATCCGCACTAAGGTCTATGTCACCCAAGAGGGGTCTGGAATGCTCCTGAGTTGCCGCACGGCGGAGCATCTACAACTGGTGGTCTTCGCGTTTGCTGTGCACCAGGAAGATGTAGAGTCCCTGGTGGAGGAGTTCAAATCCCTATTTGACGGAATAGGATGCCTCAAGGACCACATGGTGCGGCTCCATGTAGACCAGTCGATACAGCCGGTTGCTCTCAAACATCGGAGAGTGGCGTTTCATTTGAGACCAAAGGTTGAAGAAGAGCTGAGGAAGTTGGAGGCAGCTGACATCATTGAGCGTGTGGAGGGTCCAACTCCCTGGGTATCTCCCATCGTGATAGCCCAAAAACCAAAGCAACCGGGCGAGGTCAGGATCTGCGTCGACATGCGCCTGCCAAATCACGCAATAAAGAGGGAACATCATCTAACCCCCACGGTTGACGATATCGTTGCAGAAGTCAGTGGGTCGCACTGGTTTTCAAAAATGGATCTACGGGCGGGCTATCATCAACTCCTGTTGGATCCCGAGTCGAGAGCCATAACGACGTTCTCCACGCATGTGGGCCTACGCAGGTACAAGCGTCTCAGTTTTGGCGTGTCCAGTGCTGCTGAGGTTTTTCAAGTCACAATTAGAGGAGTACTATCTGGCCTCAGAGGGGTCATAAATGTCAGCGACAACATTTTGGTACACGCGCCCACCCTCGAGGAACACATGGACCGTCTCCGCTGTGTTTTCCAGAGACTGCAAGATAGCGGCCTCACCCTCCATCGTGAGAAGTGTGCGTTCCTTCAAAAAGAAATAGCTTTTTTCGGATACCACTTCTC
Organism: Calotriton arnoldi; assembly: GCA_963921515.1. Taxonomy (NCBI): domain Eukaryota; kingdom Metazoa; phylum Chordata; class Amphibia; order Caudata; family Salamandridae; genus Calotriton; species Calotriton arnoldi. The sequence goes on along the minus strand of CAWUFW010003003.1, from coordinate 1,932,693 downwards.
CCAACAAGGAGTGTCTCCCGATCCAGCGAAGGTTCGTGATATCCAGACCACACCAGCTCCGACCACCGTGACTGGCATCAGAAGTTTCCTGGGAATGGTCACATATTGTGGCCGTTTCATCCGCAACCTAACAGACCTAACTGCGCCATTACGAGAACTCACAAAGAACACCACCATTTGGGAGTGGGGTCCGGTGCAGGAAAAAGCTTTTCTGGACACTAAACATGCTCTCTCGGCAGAGACTACATTGGTATACTTTGACCCAGCACGTGAGTCAGAACTGTCGGTTGATGCAAGCCCCATTGGATTGGGAGCAGTATTGTCCCAGAAGCAGCCGGATGGAGAGTGGGCCCCGGTAGCCTACGCAAGCCGGGCTCTAACCGACACCGAGCAAAGATACTCACATATCGAAAAAGAGGCGATAGCGATTCATTGGGGGTGTCGCCACTTCCACTTATACCTCTATGGTCAACCATTCACAGTCCACACGGACCACAAACCGCTAATCCCACTTTTCATGGGCGTTTCGTCGAAACCTCCACCGAGGATTGAAAAATGGATCCTGCAGCTTCAGGAATACCAGTTTAAGGTGGTCTATCGCCCAGGAACACTGAATCCTGCAGATTTCCTGTCCAGGCATGCCAGGCCAGTGACCAAAGAGGAGGAAAGCGAGGCACATGAGACTGAAGAATACGTCAGGCTGGTGGTCGAACGCTCTCGTCCCCTTCCCGTCCTGCTAAGTGACATCGTGGAAGCAACCAAACTAGATGAGTGTTGGAAGATGGCAACCTCGGCCGTAGTCTCGGGAAGATGGCATCTCCTTCTTGCGAATCTGGCATGCAGAACGGAAGAAGCACAGACTGTGCTCAAGGCCCTGCACAACGTCCGTTCAGAATTGGCTGTTTCCCCGGAAGGATGCTTGATGAGAGGTACTCGCCTGGTCATTCCCAGAACACTGCAACAACGTGTGGTAGATCTGGCTCACATTGCTCACCAGGGAGTAGTGAAGACTAAGTCACGCCTGCGCAGCAAGGTATGGTTTCCTGACCTGGACCATGTCGTAGAGCGAACGGTCCGCTCGTGCTCCCTCTGTCAAGCTGTTGGTCCGGCTGAACCGCCTGCACCGATTATGACTGAAGACATACCTTCCCACCCCTGGCACAGGGTGAGTGCTGATTTCGGGAGCCTACCTGATGGCAGACATGTGTTGGTCGTCATCGATGACTTTTCCAAGTATCCGGAGGTTGAAATACTGGACTCCATTACCGCAAGTAACACGATACCGCGGATTGAAAAGATAATGGCCACTCATGGGCTCATCAGGGAGCTGCACACAGACAATGGACCACCGTTTTCTAACCATGAGTTCACTGACTACCTTCTATCCCGAGGCGTTCGACACCAGAAGATCACACCCCGATGGCCCCAGGCTAATGGAGAAGCAGAACGCTTTATGCGCACTTTAAACAAGGTCCTGAGGATAGCTGTTGCCCGAGAGCAAAACATGGAATGTGCCCTATACACTTTTCTAAAAGAATATAGGTTAACGCCTCACTCCACGACCATGGTCAGCCCGGGGTCGCTGTGCAACCAACGGGTGTTGGAAGATGTCTTCCCTCAGGTGACTCCGTCCTCTGATCTACGCGATCAAGTTGCTGAACGGCTTCGGCAGCGACGGATCAGGAATGACTGCATGTCCAGACGGCGGCATGCCAAGAGCAGATCGTTGACAGCAGGTGACCTGGTGTTGGTAAAGAATCGACATCCACGAGGGAAATTCTCACTCCCCTTCGAGCTCGACCCCTGGGTCATCCAGACTGTAAAAGGGACAATGGTAACCGCCCAGAAAGGCAGTGAGACAATCACGAGAAACATTTCCCATTTCAAGAAGTATCAACGTCCTGTGCCTCCAGGTGTGGTGGCACCAGATGTGGATGGTAGCGAATCTGCTAGCAAACCCTGTGCTGAGGAAGGCTGCCTACCAACTGGTCAGGACTCATCTCTACCCAGTGCACCCCGTGACGGCTCTCCAGGGACGACCAGGACCGAAGACCGCCGAGGGGGAAATGAACGTCGAGGAGGACGGAGATACCATCTCCGGGCCCATCCTGCGGTGTCGTCTCGGCTGAGAGGTTTCATTTTGGACTGAGTGTTTTGAAGTGGGCAAATACTCTCTCTCTCTTTTGTTTTTTCTCTCTCTCTCTCTCTCTCTCTCTCTCTCTCTCGTTTCTCTCTCTCTCTCTTTCTCGCTGCCCATCCAGCCAGTTGCTGATGTTATGTTTGTTTTTGCATATTCGTGATAAAGGAGGAATGTTATGTCGTGTGGACCACCCCATGCTGATGTCACCACGCAGGGGGGTCCCACACTGCTAGCCCTGTTGTGTGCCCGTCTTGGTATGCTCCGTGCCGGAAGGGCCCCTGAGAATAAACTGGGTTCGGACCGGAAGATCCGGGTTCAGACCAAGCATGTCACCGGTGTGTGTCCATTCATTGCGTGCCACCGCTACCCCCAGCAATACTGCCCCAGGTCATTAGCGAGCCCCGCTCACCTCATGAACAGAACAGAGGGAGGCTCGAGACAAATGACAGGGTACGAGACTGTCACGCGACATGGAAGACAAGGAAACAAACACGAGAGAGGCAGGCGAATGAATTATACATAAACACATTGCAGAACACTGGAAGAGCCATGACTCTAGTGAATTCTGAAATACAAAAGCCCCTTTAAGAGACCTTAGGGCCCTATTCACAAAGCTATTTATGGAGTACTCAAAGGAGTAGTCCTCGAGTACTCTTCACGTGTTCTTGCTTGCCTGGGTGAATTTGCCTGGATCGCTTGTAGATTTCTGAATACCTATAAAATTGTCTATTTATGAGCATTCATTGTAAATCCCTTCCGGGGATGAGAATGGGAACGCAGCACCACCAACCATTGTAAGGGTGGAAGGGAAGAGGATTTCTACCCATTGAGAAAAAAAATGAAAATGTAAAAACAAAGCACTGCCTTCCCTCAATGTGGAATTGCACAGTGCGTACATTCTGCATTGTGGAAATGAAAGGCAAGAGAAAGTCACATGACTTTTCCAGAAACACTGGTGGAAACATGGAAATGTGCAGCTTTCCATTCATGCTCCTGGAAAGGTTTCTGAATTCCAGCAACAACATCAAGATGGCTATAGACGGGAAATGAAATCTTCCAATGTAATTTTCCTTTTTTTTTTTTTTTTGCAAATCATCCCCAAAATCTTATATGGTGTTTTGCCACAGCTACTCTGAGCATGAGTGCGGTTATAATAGCTGCACAATGAGTGCATAGCACTTTGCAGAGTGCACTGTTTTGTATGTGCTGAAAACACAAATTCTGATGATGCATTTTTGCACTTTTTAAGTCAGAAACCCAAGGACAGTTTTACAGCTACATACTTTGCACCATGTAAAGCACTTTCTGCTAAGCCAGTGTTGTTTTCAATCCCGCTGGGGTATTTAAGCTGCAGTATCATGCTGAAGAGTGTCCTTGGTGACCGAAGGACTGCTCCTTTTTCAGGAGAATTTACAGTAATTTTCTTTAGTTTGAGGTCAACACGGGTAATTGATTGGCACCTGTCAGTCAGCTGGTTCCTGCACATAGAAGGTCATTAAGTTTCATTTCCCTCTCCTTGAAGAAGGTAATTATCTTTCTCAATTCGTGTGCAATATTTGTGTCATATCCTTAATGCCGTTGAGTAAATTAGTGGAGCTATTTTACTATGTGCTTACTAGTAGAAGCCCGGATAGCAGGATCTGGGACTCCAGACATCAAGGTGGTATCTCTTGACCGATGTTAGTTTGTCCGAGAGACCTACTGAGGGGTCAACAGGTGTTGCGTAAATGTCTGTGTGCCTTTGGTCTTTGATCTGCAAAGAGAAGAAGGAAGCTCAGAACACTGGCTGAGTAGCAAATTGGAATGTGTAATACACATTAAGGACAAAAGCTGGAAATTGGAGTTTCCCCCCATGTAGCATTAAAAACAATTATCAGATGCTAAAATGCATCTCGGTAGGATACAGTACTCTGCATTGCCCACAGAGCCTCCGAAGGAAAGGACTTCTGTACCTACAAGTTAAATTCAAGAAATACAAACCAAACTGCTCTCCAGGCTTGCACCGCTTACCATCATCCCACCTTACCATAAGAAGTCTGTAGGAGGCAATGCTTTCTCAGCACAAGCCTAGGGGTAACCGTGGATTTAGACCTATCCTTTATACCGCATGTTAACAATGTCACAAAGAGTGCCTTCTATACAATGAACACACTAGTCACATCTTCCCATACCTTGCATACCAACATAACTTACAAGTCATCCTCACACGCATAATCTCCAAGCTTGGCTATGCCAACAGCCTATATCTTGGCACACCTGCGTTCATTATACGCAAAATAAAAGCCATCCACAATGCCGCCTCAAGGCTTCCTCTCCACCTTCAACCAAGAGAGCATTTGGCAGTCGCTCCACTGGCTACCTATAGATAGAAGGGCATTGTTCAAGGCACTCTGCATTGTCCACAGAGCCTCCCAAGGAAAAGGGCAGCTATACCTACAAGTTAAATTCAAGAAATAAAAACAAACAGTGCTACAGGCTTGCACCACTTATCATCATACCACCTTACCATAAGAAATCTGTAGCAGGCCATGTTTTCTCAGTATAAACCATCAAGGTATGGAACTCCCAGCATTAGAAGCACCCACAAGCATATACCCTTCTGAAAATGGTTGAAAATATTGGCTAGATCCTAGATGAGTGCATCAACTCACATCTCAGCAACAGAGCTGTGAAAACAGTCACACCCTCAAGTGAAATCCTCAGCTTACAACCCACAGATTGTAAACAACCCAACCAGCAAACTGCTTTTGATATGCAGGTAAGCTAAGAAGAGCTGGCCTATGGTTTGCCGTGGCATTATATATTTATCACTTGCATATATAACAGTATTGCCCACAATAATACTAAGACAATAATACGCAGTGGTCAGCAACAACTTGTAACTTATACCTCTTACATTGGCATAAGACATATCTGCTACAAGTGTTGTCCACCACCAGCACTGTAGAGCCACAAAAACATACATCTCCAAATTAATAGGCATGGAATAACTGAAGAGATTGGTCACACACTGCTGGTCAATTCGGAGGACTTTTGCAGGTCCCAAATATCTATACACTCTGACCACTTCTGTACATCTCACAATGACACTCGGATATGGCATGATAATAAAAATGCCCATTTCAGCAGATCTCTCAACATCTCTCTCCTTCCAACGATGCCAGCTCAAGAGCACAGCGAGATTGGACAACCCAGTTTAGTAACCATCTATGAATACTATATCATAAGAAACACCATAAAGAAACCTGAAGAGCTGTTCTAAGCTACCAGCATACAGAAAACCATAAAACTGCGTGTTGTCTCTCTCTCTCTCTCGCTCTCTCTCTCTCTCTCTATATATATATATATATATATATCCCTCTGTTGTCGGCGAGTTGCTCCTGAGCTGCCAAACCGTCGATGGTGCGCAGTAATGGCGCTTCGCCGCGCACTGTATGAATAAAGTTTTTAGGGCTCCTCCTCTCAACAAGGACTCTACGGCACTCCGGTGCAAGGCAAAAGTTTTTATTCTGCTAGTGCAGGCAAAGACAATATGCCAACGTGTTTCGGTGCACACACGCACCTTGGTCACGACATTGACCATGAAACTTTCACTTATTTTTAATATATTCAAAAGGTGAACATAGTTGTAGGACAAGAGAGTGCCATTTTAGAGTGGCTTTTTATCATGGAAATCAATGTTACCAAAGTAATACGTATTTAAAGAAACATTATTACGTCACAAAAATAATATGCATTTCATTGTTTCAGTTCATTTCGTAGCCTCATTGGTATTAAGACCTTCACCATTATACCGCCCCAGTGGGCAACATACGAAGGAATGAAAAGTAAAGAAAGACTGTCCAGGCCACTGCAGTTGGCTTTCACACATGGCCCAAAGTGATAGTCCCAACAAAGTACATAATGCCATAAATCTCTACCAAGAGTCAGAGTAATAGCAGGGCACCTAATAAAAATGTCAAAAACTCAACAATTTATAGTACCGCCCAAGTGGGCTTAACAATTACATTCCTTCGTATTACATGATTATTGGACCAATTCTTATTCAGTACAAGGCATTCAAACTGAAAATTGAATTTAAATTTAAAAATCTTGTTCCGCCCAAGTGGGCGAATAGAGTCAAATCAAGTAAAATCAAATCAAATTATCAGACCGATATCGGTGTTTCGTTTGACTCTCCAGTAGAAGTAGTCTCTACATTAGGTCATTACATGGTTGTCCATGCTGCCACTCCTAGAACTCGCTCTCCGTGTTTCTGTTACCAATCATTTCTTGTTGCTGCGTGTCACGCTCCCTTTGGGCTCTTCTTCGCTTCCCTTGTCCTCCCCTCCTTTGGTTCCGCTTCCTTTTGTTGTCTTATTGGTCTGTGGTTTGTACGTCGGTCGGAGCATAAAAAACGGAATTCCTCCTGCAGCAATGTACTTGGTTTGTCCCCCCGACTCCATCCGGCTTAATCTCCTTCAGACTCAGTTCCTGTGTCTAAGCTGAAATATCTCAGTGAGACTTCTTTCCTTAGCTGATTCATTTCTCCTTGCCTTTGTCTTCGCATTGTTTTGAAACGCCTCGTGAAGGCGAAGATTTGGCCCCGTTGGTAATCCATCTTGTCACTCTGGAATTTATGGGCTTTGCATTGTTTCACTCCTTCCTCGTGTTTCCTCATCCTTACTTTCATTTCTTGTCTGAATTTAGTGATTTTATCCTTGTTATCATCTTTGTTTATCCGCTCATTAGTTTCTTTGATCTGTTGTAAAAGGTCTTGTGGTGAGATGGAAAGACAAGACCTTTTACAACAGATCAAAGAAACTAATGAGCAGATAAAGAAAGATGAACACCACCTTCCCGGGGCCAAATTAACATTGGATGGGGGCCCCCCTCATGGAGCCATAGATAGATCTGGGGACCGCCATCCACCAGGGCTGGCTCCTGCAATGTCCCGGGGTGCCCAACCCGGGACATTGTAGTTTGCTATGGTTTCTCCTGCCAAGCCATAGCAAACAGTGCTCCGCTTTGAGCAAGCGAGAGCATTTTGTTCTCGCTTGCTCAAAGCGGAGCACAATTTGCTTTTACACACAGGGAGTTGCATGTTAGCAGTTCACTATGTATAAAAGCTATGCCGGCTCCCGCAGGATGTGGGGAGCTGGCAGGGATTGCGGGGGCCTTCAGGCTCCCCCTGCGGTCCCCATCAGTGGCAGTGGGTGGCCTGGGTGGGACCAAGTCACCCACACTACAGGCCGGGTCCCTCCACCGTGGCTGAAATCGGCCCACGAGGGGGGCCACACAGCCCCCCTCCTATTATATTAAAAAAAGGCTGAGGCCGGGGGGATGGGGTAACCGGGGCCTAAACCCACCAAAGAGGGGAGCCATGCAGCTTCCCTCCCTTAAGAAAGATTACAAACAAATCCTTTAGAAAACTACACAAAAATAAGAAAAAACCTCCGGCAAATCGCCAGAGGCCAAGCCCTCCTTCACCACCACTCTGCAAACGTGCCTCCTGGCGCAGTGATGGTTTGGGGATGAAGTCCCCTCGGATGCTGAGGGTCCTTGGGGTCCAGGAACCCTTTCTGTTACCTCCAGTAAGTCCCACACAGCTGGATTGCTGACAGGACTTGGAGGCCATACCCCCTTTCTCCACCACTCTGCAAATGCACCTCCTGGTGCACTGCGGTTGGGGATTGAATTCCACTTTATTCCTGAGGACCTCAGGACTAAAGTGAACTTCTTCCCCCAACCAGTAGTGCACCAGGAGGCACCATCGAAATTCACTGAAAAAACCAAAGGTTACATGGACATTATAGTTAGGAATTAGCATTTCAAAAACCTTAGAAATTCACTGAAGAAACCAAAGGTTACTGGGACGTTATAGTTAGGCTCAAATTTCACTTGTACAAAACCAGTGAAATTAAGCAGTTATAGTTAGCTGAGCTAACTATAACTTGTACCCCCTACAGTGCACAGCTTATGACCTCACATACTACATCTCTCATGACATGGTCAGTGACATCACTGGGTTTGTACAAGTGAAATCTGAGCCTAACTATAATGTCCCTGTAACCTTTGCTTTTTTCAGTGAATATATATATTCAGTGAAAAAAAAAATATATATAAATGGGCCGGATGGCAGGAAGCAGCTTTGCGGTTTACCGGAAAAGACTTTCAGTCCTGTAAGGACCAGCCGTGGCAGCCCCCGGACTACGTGTTATTCCTCCACGCCCTAGACGAGAGTGACGGAGCCCGAGTCGGAGGACCCGAGTGACGCCAGAGAACTCGCTGAGGTAAAGGGGGAGTATCGTATGGTCTGGTGAAGGAGTGTGCATGAGGCAAGCTTAGATATTTCATCTGGGGCCAGGCTCTCATTGTGACATTAACCCGTAATCCAGCACAATGGCCGCTGACGTGTTGAGGAGCCCTGAGGAGGCGGCTAATGAAATGTTCGAAGACTCACCGGCTGGTGAGCTTCCTTCTTTAATGCAAGCAACAGCAACAGCGACTGGGAATCCCTCAGTAAGGGATTTATTTAAGAAACTGGAGAAACTCATGCGTGCCGAACAGGCTAAGTGGTGGGAGCACCGATCTCTGTCTAGGTATTTAGAAGTGGGGCGAATACCTAGAGGTCTGCGCATAATGCTCGCGCCGAGTTATGAGCATCCGGACCCCAACATGCTTAACGAATGGGCGGAGAGCAGTCTGGATTCATCGTGTTGACTAGTGAGAATTCTGGTCAAATATGCGGAGAGCGACCGTGTAGCTTTGCAAATTAGAATTGATGAAATAAATGCTGAAATTGATCAATATGAAAACAATTCATTGATTAATATAAATAATAAGCAGGCATTTCATGACTTGTTCCAACAATATCACAGTCCGTGTGACAGTTATTAAGAGCCTGAATATAACATCATGGTGCGGGGTTTAACCTAAATGAGACCCACATCATGGTTTAGTCTCATTCATCCCAACATTAAGGCCCAGTGGCCACACGAAATAAATCACAACCCATCACCAACAAATGAAAATCAGAATCTGTATCACAATATTTAAGAGCCTGAATGTGACAACGTGGTACGGGGTTTGAGCTGAATGAGACCCACATCATGGCTTAGTCTCACTGATAGCAGCATTATCTTGTGACAAATGCTGGTAAAGGGATGTTAGAAATCCTTTATGGCCACTGGGCCGATTATGCTGCTATCAGTGAGATTAAGCCATGATTTGGGTCTCATTGAGCTCAAACCCCATACCATGATGTTATATTCAGGCTCTTAATAACTGTCACACGGACTGTGATATTATTGGAACAAGTCATGAAATGCCTGCTTATTATTTATATTAATCAATTAATTGTTTTCATATTGATCAATTCCAAAATTGTTGACCCTGTGTAGAAACAGGTTGCAAATTGAGTCTGTTTTTCATGCCTAACATCAGCCGGAATTGCATTGTCTGCTTTCTATGTCATTGATTGTTAGCACGATAAAATGGTGGTTGTTTGTTTGTGCAAATTGGCTTTGATAAAGACCTTGTGGTCGAAACGCGTTGCCGTTGATACCAATACAATAATTGTGAGACCACGATCCTGGAGTGCGAGTCTTTCTTTGTTATTGAGGATATACAAAGTTTTCTTCAAATACCTTTAACGGGCTCCAACGCCCACCCTATGCACCGGCCCCGACTGGCGGAAGCGATCAGTGAGTCGGATTTCTTCCTTTCAAGCATAGAATACTGATTCTCGCCGCCAACCCCACCTCGCGGACCTGTGACCACGGAGACGCGGAAGAAAAACAGGAACGTATTACGAGTGGCGTACGGGTGAGTGTGAGCCGAACCGCAAGACGCAGGCTAGCATTTGTTGGTGTTTAGGCTTTCCACCCCCCTAAGCGCCGCTGCAAGGAACCCGTTACAGTTTTGGAGGGAATTCGGCAGGAATTGCGCCAACTATTTTAGGGGCATTGCGGATAGGATCGAGCGCTTTGATAGACGACCAGGACCCGGGAGAGGCATGGATGCCCCAGTGGTTCTGCTGAAACCCAGATTGAAGCATGAAGCGAGCAGGGAGGCCGGAGGCAGCTAAGTCCCTCTTCTGCGAAACAGACGAGGATACAGGCGGCGGAGGCACAGTGGGGCAGCAAAACCCAGGTGACAACAGGAATATCAAACAACTACTGGCACAATATTAAAGGCTGCAGTGTAAAGAAATAACCCGCTGGTGGGAAGTGTCCTCCTTGGACAATTATTTTGAAGTAGGCAGAGTGCCGCGAGGACTGCGTATTCTAATCACCCCCACGTACCAGAACCCTAATCCTAAATTGTTAGAGGAATGGTCAATCCTGATGGCAGCGACCTGTGAGTTACTTTCCAAATACGCAGGCTGGAACTAGAAGCAACTTGCAAAGACATTGACAAATTGAGAGAAGAACTTGATAAATATCCAGGACAGGAGGAGATCAAAGAAGCCCTAAAACAGAAGGAGGCACGACTGGATAAATATGAAGAGGAAATAAAACAGAAGAAGCGACGCAAATTCCTGAGGGATAAACAGGACTATGCCTGTGGAAGAATTCTGACATTTGGCAGGAAATATGATGGTGCGATACGACAATTCAGACAAGTGAGAGCCCTGAGACAACAGGAGATGGTTACATCGGAATCTGGCTCAGAAACCTATTCGGACTTGGAGGATTTAGCTGGGAATGCGACGAGAGATGCGCTGCCCTTTACATCTTTGGAGGAATACCGTTTTTTGCTGTCCAACAAGACTCTGAAACCAAAACCACCGGATGGAGGCAGAGGAAAACAGAACAACGCAAGAGGAGGAAGACAAGGAGCGGGGCACACAAGCGCGCAAGACGCAACGCCGCATGGGAGAACAACTCGGCAGACCAAGAGGAAATGATGGGTAAGGAGAACCTTACTGTGGTGAACTTGTCCTCGCACCAAGTAACGGAGGCTGAACAATCACTCCTTGAACTGGGCCTAACATTCTGTCCCACGTCCAATTACGACTATAGTAAAACTCGCATTGACATTTTTTTGTTTGTAAGGAAACTTTAGCTATTGAAAATGTTCCTTTTGAAAAGAAAGAGAGCAGGAAACCTGAGGGGTGGTGCTGATGTATCCGTTGATACTCTTGATAGTCTTTGTCTCAAAGATATTGATCTCCTTGCGAGTCTGGCAGAGTTAAATGAAGAAGTGGTGGACTGGGAAGGGGAGGAGGATTTGCTAAAACAACTGGGCCTTGAAACAGGAGGGGCAGTAATCACGAGGTTTAAGCCAAAGTCGAAATTCAATCCTAATCTTCCACATGATAATCTAGACACCTACAACGAAATTATCACACGGGAGTTTATGAAAATCTGGGTTAACTCCAAGAACAGACACGCACATAACCATACACCAGCTCAGAGAGTAGCGCTGGGCACCCTAATTAAGGATCTGAGTTTTGTAATAAAACCATCAGATAAGGGAGGGAACATTGTGCTATGGGACATCAATAAATATAAGCAGGAGGCGAACAGACAGCTAATAATATCAGGAAGTTACAAACGGTCCACTACAGAGCTGTATGAGAAGGCAGCCAACTGTTTTTATACCAAACTGTTGGAGTGGAGAAGAAGAGAACTCATAGGGGAAGATGAGTTCCGCTTCCTCCATGTAAAGAAACCAGTGGCTCCATGTTTCTACATGCTGCAGAAAATCCACAAGGATAGTCTGAATCCACCAGGCAGACCCATCGTGTCAGCCAATGGAAGCCTCCTTGAGAATACCTCGGTATTTTTAGACTCATTTCTGTTCCCATATTTTCTTAGTCTCCCCTCATACTGCAGGGACAGCACGGACTTTATAAACAAGATTGAGGGAATACACTGGCAGGACAATTTTTGGTAGGTGACCATTGATGTGGTTGCGCTGTAAACATGTATTGAACATCCTAAGGGTATTGCTGCATGCAGACATTTTTTCAGAGATAAATCAATTTTCCTGTATGAGCATTCCATGATGTTGATAGAGATGCTTACTTTCTGTTTGAAAAATAACTTTTTTCTATTTGAGGATAAATGGTACAAGCAGGAGATCGGTACTGCCATGGAAAGTTGCTTCGCACCGAGCTACGCCTGTATGTTTATGGGCTGGTGGGAGCAACAGTTGGTTCGGGTTGAGGAAAATGAGGATTTGACTTGACATATTGTTTTTTGGACCCGTTTTATTGATGACATTTTCTTGGTCTGGAGTGGCACCAAACCGAGTTTGGAAATGTTTCTAAGACGAATAGCGAACAATGATGTCAATTTGAAATTTACCCACAAATGTGATCAAGTACGAATGGAGTTCCTGGATGTGTGTGTGCAGATTGAGAATGATGTTATGCGTACTACATTACACAGGAAAGAAACAGCTGGGAACAGTATTCTGCATGCCTCGAGTTATCACCCACCTAAACTAAAGTGGAGCATCCCCTATGGGGAGCTCATTAGGGCAAAACGCAATTGTAGCACACACGAATCATATGAGAAAGAGAAAGAGAGAATGTTTGGCAGATTCAGGAGAAGGGGTTATACAACGAAAGTGTTAAAAACAGCGGAGAAGAAGGCGGCAGGCATAAATAGTGCCACCCTGTTGGCAAAGAAAACAAAGAACACACAGGAAGGAAATCCCATTAGATTAATCACTACATTTAATACTGAGTCATCAGCAGTGAGGAATACCTTAACCAAACATTGGCATATAGTCAGAGGCGATCCGGTAGTGGGTTCGCATGTATCGCCGTACCCTCTGGTAACCTACAGACGTGCACGATCCCTGAAAGATCTGCTGGTACACAGCTATATGGGCAATACAAAGGAGCAAAGTTGGATAAAGCAACAGAAAGGGTTCTTTAAGTGTGGCAGATGTAAGGCCTGCGGGGGTAGCAGAAACAGAAAATCTTTTCCCTTACCCACAGGCAAAACCAGGGACATCACCAAATTCATAAATTGCAACTCGGATTTCTGTGTATATGTGGTGGTCTGCCCGATTTCTGTGTATATGTGGTGGTCTGCCCATGTGAAAAATTGTATGTGGGAAGTACAATCTTTCCATTGAAAAATGAATTCTTGAGCATCAAAGGGCAATCAGAAATGGTGATGTCAATTACTGGACTGCTAGACACTGGATGAAATGTCATGAGCAAAATCGTAATGTTTTTTCTTTCTTTGGCATTGACAGGGTGGAAGCGAGCCCCAGAGGGGGAGACAGGGAGAAACGTCTGAGAATCCTGGAATCAAGTTACATTCTACTCCTGGGTAGCAAGTCTCCTTCGGGGATGAACGAGCATGAGGAACTGTTTGTCCACATTGGATAAGTAATATGAGATGTTCCCTCAAATATACCAAGCTCCCTTTGTGATCCCTATTCCCCTGTGATATATTGGACCTCGGTGGATGCTCCCATCTGAGATGTAATGTTCACATACGGAAGAACTTCACAGGTGGCCTAGCAGTCCAGGGCTCTGGAAGCTAGGGGAATTACAGGGCCATGAGCTTAGTGTTTTAATTTGGGTTAAGGCAGGACTTAGAGGGCATGGCATGTCATCCTTCGGTGAGCGATGGTCTCTTTTTTAATTTTCTTGAATTCTGTTTATTTCTTTGCACGGTATCCACATTTCACAAAGGATAGTAATCTCTTTCCTTTCTTAAGATCCTTTCTTTACTGTATTTAAATGTATTCTGCAGAGCTGACTGATGACACGAGGCATTATCTTGTGACAAATGCTGGTAAAGGGATGTTAGAAATCATTTATGGCCACTGGGCCGATTATGCTGCTATCAGTGAGACTAAGCCATGATGTGGGTCTCATTCAGCTCAAACCCCGTACCACGTTGTCACATTCAGGGGGATATTCACAAGAACGTGTGATAACTCCGCAAAAGTAGCTTAACGCTACTCTCCACATCGCAGTCTATCGCGGGAAAATAACACCATGGTAACGCGGCATTCCCAAGCCGGCGGTACCATGCGATAGGCTCACGATAACGCGTCAAATGTCTGCGATGAAGTCAATGCGACGCCGCAAAAATGCGAAACACGAACGCAAAAAAAGCAGCGATGAGGCCAAGCGCGATACAAAAATCAGCGAAAACCAGCCACAGGCCTGCAATTCCCACGCGTCGTGCGGGAAAATGCACTATAAAAGGGAAAAAAAAAGAACACACCAAAACCAAATCAAACTGCGTAGCACCATGGATGCACCCGGACCGAGTGCAGAGGACAACCCGAACCCCACAAGCCCCACGGAGGACCAGCCAGGAACCCCGTGCTCGGTGAAGGGCAAGGAGAAGAGGAAGAGAAAGACGGGGTTCAGTCCGCAGGAAGAGCGGATCACCGTCACGGAGGCGATAGAACACTACCAACAACTGTGCACCTCCACTACATCATTCGCAACACAAACGGAAATATGGCAGTCCATCGTCAACAACGTGAATGCAGTTGGAGTGTTGAGGAGGTCAATGGAGGAGGGCAAGAGGCGCTGGCATGAAGTGCACAGCCAAACCAAGGAGAAACTCGCTGCCAACAGGAAGGCAGCAAAGGCGACTGGAGGTGGGACTCCTGCGCCACAGGAGGAGCTGGATGAGCTGGAGGAAATGGTGGCCACAGTCATCAGTGCGGAGACGGTGCAAGGAGTTGGTGGACTGGACACAGCTCGATATGACCTGGACCCAACAGCAACAGGGTGAGTAATGACCAGGGCCTGGGGGACGGAGGGAGATGGGCACAATGGCACACATGCCCAATCATGCGCAGCACACTGCACACCCACAATGAGTGTGGAACATGTCCCTGATACCCTTGGCACACTGCAGCACACATAGAAACACCAAGTAGGCCCCCGTCCACTATGTGCACAAAGGGGCCCCCCTCCATATCACCAATGCCACAACCTACCCATGCACATGTGCTGAATCCAGAAGAGCAGCGGCTCTGTGAGCCACACGGACTATGCAAGTGACACTGCATGACAGATAGCATGGCTGCAGACACAATACATGACATGGTGCACGAGACGACTTTGAGGTGGCTGAGTGTGGAACACATCCGTAAAGGAGCAGGTCACACTCTGACACATCCACGTGCACCTACAACCCATGACGTCAAAAACACATCTGCAGACAAACCATGCACAAGAGTACAAAATATGTCCAAGAGCACAAATGACCCAAGTCGCAAACATCACAGCACCCGAAAAGCACACAAGTCAAAGGCACACCGGCTCAAAGGGATGAGGGGCCGCCAAATCTAAGATGCAGGGCCGACTCGCCAACAATGCAGCACACACACATAGCAATCACAGCACATCAATATTGACGACAATGTGGTACAAAGTGCAACACTTACACAACAGGACAGAGGACACAACTGGTGCTGCTCGTGCGTAGAAAATGGCCAATCACATCTGGCATTGCATGACAATGTGAGATGATAATGTACGAGTACAACCTCACATCCGTCATGTAGTCGAAATGTCCACTGTCTCCCATCAAATAGCCAGTTCCTCCAAACCAGTCACAATGTACATTGTCATGCAGTCTGTATGTGAACATGTACAATGCGTGAACATACATGGAACACACTGTTAACCTGCATCTCCCCGTTACATTGCAGAGGGACAATCAACACCTCCTGCAGAGCAGACCACACAGCTCTACAGTGATGATGAAGAGGACACCCTGCACATATGCCCAGACACCCCCCAACGGCTCGTGGACAGCCTCCGCACCCCATCCCCAGGAGCAGGGCAGCCCAGCTGCATTGCGGTGAGCCCACACCCTGCACAGACCACACAGCAGGAAGCACACACCACCACGGCTGGCCCACAGGACCCACACGACCAACACATGGAATTCCAACGCCGTGTGTCAGCATGCCAGGAGGAGTTGGCTGATCTGCTGCAGGTGGGTATCGACCTCGTGGCAGCCAAACTCGATGCCATACGTGGGTGTCTGAGTCCCATCAGGGACCACGTACAGTCCCTAACGGACACCCCCTGACCACACCATGCTCACCAACAATCCCTGGCTGACCTCGCTGGGGCCATTACTCGGATACAAGAACTGTCTAGTCAGACAGGCTCCAGCGATGACAGCACAGAGTTGGCACAGATGTGGAGGACAATGGAGACCATGGAGCGGATGCAGGCTGGAAGTAGGGCTGCCACGGCTGAACACCAGCGACATGTATCTGGGATCTCCCAGGCCTTGCACATCCTCATCTTGCCATTGCTGCCACAGAGCCTGTACCAGATGACTGCTGCAGGAACATCGACACACACAACTCCACCCCCTGATGTGTCATTGGCACACAGTGATGCGGCCATAACACCCCCACACACACCTGACACACCGGACACAGAAGACGTCTCAGAGGAGTAAGATGTGGAGGGTAATGTCTGTGTGAGGAAGGAGGCAGTAGCATCCGTACCCGCCACATGGCCTGTCCTTGCATGGTTCAGCCCTATGCATCATGCCCTGGAACAACGCTCCCACTGTCCCCCGGAACACTCTGCGACATTCACCTGGACCCCGACATGGACTGCCATATCTGCTCTTGTACCAATGACACAGCAATCCGGCTGAGGACTGTACTCTTCCTCTTCAGATTAACTTTGCATTCCCCCAAGGACTCTGGTTGGCCCACCACTGGGCAACCACTTCATGTGGGCTTGAACTGGCCAGGTACCCCTCCAGCTCCGAGACTCCCCAGAATGTGAATGAACATTCCAAATCACACAGATGTGTCATGTCTATGTTCACTCACGTGTACAAGTATGGAGAAATATAGGGACGTTGATTGCACTAAAAGGTACACCTTGGGAAATGTCATCAATGTGCATGTTTGAGCCTGACCCACATGGCCAATTAGTTGAATGTGAAGGTGTGAGCTAGCTGTGGCCTCATTGCACATGAACAACAATCTTGCATCCCCCAACATAGTCCCACGTCCATGTATCATATAGGGCTGTGTGTGTAAATGTCAGAATCGGTAGCCCGCCTGAAGTGGTGTCCCCCATCGCATGTGGCCACAGAACATCTCTTCGCATGACGTACTCACACACATCAGTGTGGACACAGTCTGTGTGAATGGATCATAATGATCCACATGGCAAGAAGTTGGACACCATACTCACATTGCTGAAGACACGTAAGAGCACAGGTCTACCAGCAACTATCCCAAACACAATGTCTGGCTCACAGAGGTGGAGCTGCCAATAGGGATCCACCACCTATGTACCAGGGGCAGTCTGTCCCTCCCTGTGTATGGACAATGCTCATTGAGGCACACGATTTGTCATACTAATCAACACTCATCACAGTTGTACACTGGTAAAGTTGCGTAGACTTTAATAGCATGTGCGTGTCAGTACAGGCAAGTGATGGGCCACAACAGGCAGACAAATGCTTGAGACACTTACAGGCAGGATGTGAACATGTCGAGGTGCAAGGAATGGGGTTGCAAAAATGAACACATATCCTTACGGTTGGCAACCGTCTCAGCCCACCTTGCCTTGCTGGTTGAGTCATGTGATGTTTGGCGTCTGCTCATTGCCCCGTGTCAGGGGACACGACTCACAGCCCATGGGATCTGCATGGAGCTGTACCACCGGACTGCGCCGACTGTGTGCTCTGCTGACAGTGAGCAGGTGAAAGGGACCAACAAGGTCACATGTCGTGCTACATTGCCATGTGTGTAGTCTCCCTCCAGCAGTATGTCAGATTTGGGAACTTTGTCAAACGACGCTGTGCAGCTCCGCCCATGGGGCTGCAGCACCTTGCACAGGTGTGTGACAACACGCGTAGGTGCACGCACATGCATTCTGAGTCCAAGCGAATGCAGACATGTCCACTGTTGTATTGGCTTATGGGACCATTCCTCCACGATGCAACACGGTGTTGGGACCTGTGCTCTGGGTGTCAATCAGTTGGGGCTGCAGGAAGGTGGTTACTCGTCCATGAATGCGAGCGCTGCTTCATAGGCAATCAGTTCCAGAAGTACGTCGTTCTCGAATTCAAGGAACATGAGGGAGAGCCAATCCATTAACTGGTCCGGACAGATGTGCTCCGACCACGCCGTTTCACCAATCCGCAACACAGCCCAATAGGGGAGCGCCTTGATGTGGTCACTGCACACGATGACTTGTGCAATCTCCCAACCACTGCTGCCCACATATCAAGGCATCCCATGCCCGGGTATCCTGGTTGCACTCCTGTTCGTGGGCCAACAGGGGGCGTACACACAAGTCGTAATCCAGTTCAACTACCGTTGTGTTGGATAGGCAGACCTCCATGGGCCACTCGAATGTGCATGATCGACAGTGGAACCATGGCTGGACGCATGTGACGTACGCAAGCCGGAAACTCAGACGGTAAGTGATTCGCAAAACTGCCATTGGCAGAGCTCCCAACAGATGCAGCATTCGTGCACGGTACAGTTCCACGTGACTGGGGATGTGCATGTGCCCGGGATTGCCTGCCATTGCGTTTGTTGGTCTCGTACCACCGGCACTCCTCAGACCGGCGGCAGTACTGTGGACGATATGCCACAGCTCGTAGTTATGAGTCGTATGTGTGTTCAACGTTTGGACTTATGGGTTGTCTTTTTTACCGATGTGTTGGAGCATGCCATGCAGGTGTAGCTCGAGCAGGGACAAGTATGTGTGGGGTGTGGACACGTTGCTCTTTCATTAGCGCAGTTCGTGGTGTGGGAATCGCCGGAGTCTGGCATGGTATCTCACTCAGGGGGTGCCGGGCGCATTGGAGATCAAGGTCGGAGGTTCGGATGTCCTTCCGCCTTGTGTATTGAGACAAAGGAGCTTTCATGCCTGATTTTAGTCTGACTACTGCTTGCATTTCTGAAATGTGATGTGGCCTTCGCGCTGGAATTGTTGCCAGGCCTTAGATTTTGGGTGCACCAATTGCGAGACACACGCAACAGTTGGCATGTATGTGCCAAGGGCCCGATTGTCCTTGCGCTCCTTGTTCAGTCTCTCTCTCTCTCTCTTTCTCTCTCTGTCCTTTGATGAGTGCCTTACACACCTTCTTATCTGGGATATTGTCTTGCAGGCTGTCACTTGCAGATTGTCCAGGGATGACCCGCCATGACTCTTCCAAATAGTTGTTTAGTGTGAAATTTGATTGTGATATTTTGTTTGGACTCTCAATGGTGGATGATTGATTCTGCTTTTTCCGTACTCACATGACTGTTAGTTGTTGTGATTGGGCAGCATCAGGCGAATGATTTTGTTCATGATTTTGTGTCGTTGATGTGCAATCTCTTGGTCCGGGGGAGGTGGGGGGTGGGTGGCAGTGGGTGTTGTGGCCCTCTTGGGTGTCCTAGCTGCATGTTCGTTGGCTCCATGGCATCTGTTGTTCTTCAGATGTGGCTCTGGGCTGTGCTCCCTTGATGGTGCAGGTTGTAGTCCGACTTTGCAAAAGGTCAGAGCAGGTGTTAATTTCCTGCAGCTAACGCGCCTTATCGCATGTTTTGTGTTCTCATCGCCGATCTGGCTGGTCTTTGCGAATGTTGAGGTGTGGTGTTGTCGCAGCTTTTTGCACGGGTACGCCTACTCTGCATCTCATTAGCGATAGTTCCTGGGGTCATCCGTGGCGATGTTTTTAGCGGCTGCTATCGCAGGTAAACTGGTGGTGTCGGCTGTTTTCACCGGCTTGTGAATGGGGCGGTATATTTATCGCGACTTTGGCTGTGATGAAGTGCCGATTACTCTGCGATAGATCCTTGTGAATATGCCCCTCAGGCTCTTAAATATTGTGATACAGATTCTGATTTTCACTTGTTGGTGATGGGTTGTGATTTATTTCGTGTGGCCACTGGGCCTTAATGTTGGGATGAAGGAGACTAAACCATGATGTGGGTCTCATTTAGGTTAAACCCCGCACCATGATGTTATATTCAAGCTCTTAATAACTGTCACACGGACTGTGATATTATTGGGACGGATCACTGACAAAATATCGAGTGACAGAATATCGTGTTCCCAAAATATCGGGACATAAATATCGATGTCAAAAATATCGACATCCTATCTTCATAATGGTAAGTACTAAAATATCGGGGGAAAAATATCGTTGTTAAAAATATCAAAGTACAAAATATATTTTTTTTAAATGTATTAAAAATAATGTAAAATAAACTAAATAATACATATAACTTAAAAAAAATATTTTGAATTATTAGAAAATGTTAACAATTATAAGTAATAAATGTAATGTAAAAGTAAATTAAACATACATATATAAAATGTAATATATATATTTATTTAATAATAATAAAGAAATAATTATTTTAATAAATTATAAAATGTTAGAAATATATTAAAAATTATAAATACATATATATATATATACATACACCTGTAACATAAAAATATATATATATATTATAAATTAAAATATTAAAATATTTATTATTTTTTAAAACTACATTTTACACTACATTGAGTACAATAGTAGAGAAAGTGTTGGATAGCGGAGGTGAATAAATGACTATTCCCACTCCAGCTTGTGCAACAGTAGGGAAAGTGTTGGATAGCGGAGGGGAATAATTTACTATTCCCACTCCAATGAGTGCAACAGTAGGGAAAGTGTTGGATAGCGGAGGGGTAAAAATTACTATTCCCACTCCAGCGAGTGCAACAGTAGCGAATGTGTTGGATAGGGTAGTGGTAAAAATTACTATTCGCACTCCAGCGAGTGCAACAGTAGGGAAAGTGTTGCATAGCGGAGGGAAATAATTTACTATTCCCACTCCAATGAATGCAACAGTAGGGAAAGTGTTGGATAGCGGAGGGGAATAATTTACTATTCGCACTCCAATAAGTGCAAGAGTAGGGAAAGTGTTGGATAGCGAAGGAGAAATAATTGCTATTCCCACTCCAGCAAGTGCAACAGTAGGGAAAGTGTTGGATAGAGTAGGAGTAAAAATTACTATTCCCACTCCAGCTTGTGCAACAGTAGGGAAAGTGTTGGATAGCGGAGGGGAATAATTTACTATTTCCACTCCAATGAGTGCAACAGTAGGGAAAGTGTTGGATAGCAAAGGGGAAAAAAATACTATTCCCACTCCAGCAAGTGCAACAGTAGGGAACGTGTTGAATAGCGGAGACATAAAAATTACTATTCCCACTCCAGCGAGTGCAACAGTAGGGAAAGTGTTGGATAGCGTAGAGGTAAAAATTACTATTCCCACTCCAGCGAGTGCAACAGTAGGGAAAGTGTTGGATAGCGTAGGGATAAAAATTACTATTCCCACTCCAGTGAGTGCAACAGTAGGGAAAGTGTTGGATAGCGTAGGGGTAAAAATTACTATTCCCCCTCCAGCGAGTGCAACAGTAGGGAAAGTGTTGGATAGCGGAGGGCAATAATTTACTATTCCCACTCCAATGAGTGCAACAGTAGGGAAAGTGTTGGATAGCGTAGTGGATAAAATTACTATTCCCACTCCAGGGAGTGCAACAGTAGGGAAAGTGTTGGATAGCGGAGTGGTAAAAATTACTATTCCCACTCCAACGATTACAACGTTAGAGAAAGTGTTGGATAGCGTAGGGGTAAAAATTACTATTCCCACTCCATGGAGTGCAACAGTAGGGAAAGTGTTGGATAGCGGAGGGGAATAAATTACTATTCCCACTCCAATGAGTGCAACAGTAGGGAAAGTGTTGGATAGCGGAGGGGATAAAACAAAACATTACAGCTAATGAACCTAAATCTCCAAACAAAATAAAAACAAAACAATTACTAACAATATTTATCAATTAATAAATGAATATTACTGATCAACTAATGATTAATTTATTTAAAGTATATTACTTTCAACCCTCTCCCCCAATAAACACAAAAACACACACCTAAAAATATTTACACAATTTCCAGAACTAATTTTACATTAATAAATTAATAACAATTAACAACAAATCATTAATTAATTTTAAAAATATTTTTTCCCAACATTTACAACTATAAACGCCACAACTCACACATCAAAATTATTCCAGAATTAGCATATTTAATATTTAATTAATTAATTAGCATTAATTAACAAATAATTAATTAATTATAAATATTTTACCTCCCACCATATTCCCCTATAAATGACACCACCAATGTCGTAAAACATGACACAATTAACATAATTTATTAACAATTAATCAATTATTTTATAACAACTAACAAGCAAAATAAAAACAATTAATAATAAATTAATTCACACAATTAACACTTTAAAATAACATTAAATAAATATTATATTATAAATATAAAAAAATGTATTAAAATTAAATTACTTCCCACCCTACTCCCCTATCAACCCACAACCCGCTCCTAAAAAAATGACACAATTAACATAATTACCAATAAATTATTAATAATTAACAACCAATTAATAAATAATTAATAATAAATTAATTCCCACAATTAACAATATAAAATATTAAATACATAAATATTAATTAATAAAAATAATAATAAATTAATTATAATTACATTACTTCCCACCCTATTCCCCTATAAACCCACAACCCGCTACGGAACTAAAACGCAAAATTTAATTAAAATTTGTAATAACTTCTAAAAATTATTAATAAATTAATTATAATTAAATTACTTCCCACCCTATTCCCCTATAAACCCACAACCTGCTACGGAACTAAAACACAAAATGTTATTAAAATAAAATTAATAACTTCTAAAAATGTAACACATATATAAAAAACAAATGCAATACTTAGACAAAAAAATAGAACACATATATTTAAAATACATACTAAAATACATATCACTAACTAAAAAAATGATATTTTTAACAACTATATTTTTGCAAACGATATTAATGACTTTGATATTTTTTAAAACGATATTAATGACTTCGATATTGTTAAAAACTATATTACTTACCTTAGACTCGATATTCTTGACCAGGATATTCTGACAGTCGATATTTTTGTATCACGATATTCTGCACTCGATATTAGTGCAAGTCGACATAAAAAACTCGATATTTAGACTGTTTACCTATTGGAACAAGTCATGAAATGCCTGCTTATTATTTATATTAATCAATTAATTGTTTTCATATTGATCAATTCCAAAATTGTTAACCCTGTGTAGAAACAGGTTGCAAATTGAGTCTGTTTTTCATGCCTAACATCAGCCGGAATTGCATTGTCTGCTTTCTATGTCACTGAATGTTAACACGATAAAATGGTGGTTGTTTGTTTGTGCAAATTGGGTGTGATAAAGACCTTGTGGTCGAAACGCGTTGCCGTTGATACCAATACAATAATTGTTAGACCACCATCCTGAAGTGCGAGTCTTTCTTTGTTATTGAGGATATACAAAGTTTTCTTCAAATATATATATATATCAGGAAAAAAAGCCCTAGATTTTTACAGTGTACTCCTTCATTGATCATGATCTGCCTGGCCAGAACATAGTCCTATTTTTATGTATTTGACTATCCTAGTTTTTATTGAAAAAATCTCGTCATCCTAAACCCCCTCCTGCCACCAACTTCCCAGGTCCCAAAATAAAAAATCTTGCTGGGGCTGGCACTGATGGCCAATGTTGGGGTGACTTCACATCCCTTGATGGACATCAGCTGTTCAATCCCCTTAGAAAATGAGCTGGAAAGTAACTTTGTGCAGTGGTTTCCAGCTCTTCTTCCTTGCCACAGTGTGCTATCAGCTCCCCACCGGGTGACCATGTGAAGGGTTCTGATATTGTGAGACACACGGTGGCACTGTATTAGTTGGCAGGTCTGTCTTTACTTATAACTGTTGTAAATGTTTCCTAGTGTCTGTAAAACAAATCACATACCGCCGTGATTCCTGACACATCAGTATTTAATCTTCCACCCAGACTCAGCGATATGTGTTTTGCTGGTAGCTGTTACAAATACCATTTCATCTGGAAATGAGAGAGGTAATGCCAGCTGAGCCGTATTTCTTGGTCGCTGCAGGGGTTGCCAGAACGGGACCATAAAATCAAATCTGCTTGTTGCCCCCTGAGTATTTGGGAAAATTAAAAGTCACGGCTCAATGTGCTGCTGGCATACATGACGCTGAGCTGAGCTACCTCTGACTAACACCCCCACCTGCCCTCATTCTTCTTGACTGGCCTCTCATAAAAGTGTTATCTTCTTCTTTACAACTGCAATAAGGCATTTTTATAGAGACTTCAGCATCTGTGCCACCTCTGATTTCCCACTGCTGTCCCTCGACCCATTTCTGAACTTGGGATACATATACATAAGTGTGTGCGTCTTCTTCTCTTTCTGCACCTCCTAACTCATCTACGGAGGGCTTAGTGGTTACAAATGCACTTCTCCAGCCCTTAGTGAACTCTATGCTAGGATCATTTGGGCATCTTCTAACCGTGTTTAGGACCAATTCAGAACATCCAAATTGATATGGAGATAGTGGCTGCATTAAAATAACACATGCAGCCCCACTTGCAATTTATAGTAGTCACTGAAACTATATCTAGTTGGGGATCTCGAGCTGACGGTGCTGTAGTGACTCAAACTTAGACCCGGGTGGAATTACAGTTCAGCTCACGGAATTGGTGGAATTGGGGGTAACTCTGTGTTACATTTGTAATGCAGAGTTCCTGCCAAATTTTGCCAATCGGTGCGTGGCGGAATTAGTCTGACATTCACACCATGCAGGAACAACGCAAGGCTCCAAAACACGCTTGAGAGCACAAGCGAAATTTGCCGGCCCCTGTTGTGATATCCGGCCGCCACAGAGCCTTCCGCCGCCATTTTATAATGCCGGCAGATGCAAGCGGTCGCTGTCAGAGAATGCTGCCATTTGAATAGATTTGCTGGAGTAGATTTTCTACTCAAGTGGCCACAAAATCAACTTGAATGGCTGCACGGTCTTGCGCAACGCAAGGTGCTGTTCGTGCTGATTTTCAGCACTGCTCGTGCTACTGCGCTAAATTACTGTGCAAGCTGCATTTTTTCCACCTGTTGGCAGAATTCCACGGAATCTCGCAGAGTTTTTCTGTAACTCTATGAGTTCCGCCCACCCCTACTCAAACTGTACCTCAGTGATGAGGCTCAACAAGCCAAAATGTGTCTGAGGGTGCTTGTGTTCAAGTTCATAGTCGTTGAGGCATGCTTGTTCCTCTCTGGAAATTTCGACGCCTCGTCAGCAAGCACTATATAAATGCAATTACAATATCCATATCATTGGTCTTAGTTTGTACTGGCACCGATGAGCTAAAAAAACAAAGGAGTGGAATGCTGCTAACATGGTTGAGAATGATTCAGACACTTTTAGCCATTAAGTTATGATATTCACTAGCCCCAACCTCCGTTCACTCATTGCCTGGAAACAGTTGTATAAATGTTATACTTAGGGTCTCCTGTTTTTCCTGTTTTTTTTTTATTGCAGTTGCCTTCGAGAGTCTGTATTTATCCATATTTATTTGTTGCTCATTTTATCTGAATGTGTCTATATGTAGTTTGAGCGGTGTGAAAGAAGTTGCATCTAGTACATTTCCACATTTATTTACCCAAAGTACACCCACACTTGTATACCTGTTTGGCTTTCGAACTGTAAGTAGCCATGTACAATAAATAAGTACATACATATGAAACATCATCATTGTAGCATAAACATGGGCACATCTGCAGCTGCTTAAGCTGCATTAGGGCATCTAATTCCATAAATACACTGCTTGCCTGTCTGCATCACTACTAGACCGGCTGTCATGATTGACAGCACTGGGAATCCCTGAAAAGAAGACCCATTTTCTATTGTTTTCTGGATTTAGAAATAAAAATATAGATGGTCATCGATGGCTTTGTATCTGAATTTATCCGTAAAAATCATTGAAAACTGAAACTATTGGGGATATTCTCAATGAAGTGGCGGTGAGAGGCGTTAGCCTCCTTGGCTTAACGCCTCTCACCGCCACTTCGGAAACGCGAGGCTGCACCATATTGTCAAGAGCGTGGTGCTGCCTGGCGTTTCCCCCTGCAATGGCGCTAAGTTTCATAACTTAGCCCCAAAGCAGGCACCCTTGCACCAGAGTGCAAGGGTGTCTGTGTGCAGGGGAGGGTTGTTTATGTACAGCAAGGTGCCCCTTCCTGCACATAAACAATCCCAAAATACCATTTTGTAACTTTCATGTGTGCTGCTTCGTGCAGCACACATGAAAGTTACAAAATGGCATTTTAAAAGGTTTGTTCCATGTACAGGAAGGGACACCTTCCTGTACATGAACAAACCATGGCATTTTGCTTTTCCATGTGTGCTGCACAAGGCAGCACACATGGAAAAGCAAAACGAGGAGAAATAAAGCATTTCACCTCGTTTTGCCTACTTAAGACCAGGATTTTCCTGGTCTTAAGTTCGGCGCTGCCACCTATTAACGCCGCCCTTGAGAATAGGTGGCAGCGTCGATTCAATCGGGTGTTGCGGTGAACGCCCACCGCAACACCCACTGCACGCCCCTTTCACGCTAAATTTAGCGTGAAAGGGGCTCTTCACAAGGCAGCGTTAAGCCACCAAACGTGGCTTAAAGCCACGTTAAGTGGCTTAACTCTGCCTTGTGAATAAGGCGCTGACCCTATCGCCACGGGAACGTCAGAAAAAGTGATGTTCCCGTGGCGATAGGGGCTTGAGAATATGCCCCTATGAGTCTTAACTATGGGGCATATTAGCAAGAAGAGGCGATAATCATCGCTAACCCTGCTTAGCATGATTTTTTTTATCGCCGGCTATCGCTGGAATATATCGCCACGCTAACGCTGTATTAGCAACGATTAGCGCTATGGCGATGAATATTCCAGCGATAGGGGGAAATGGGCCAACATCGCTGAAAAACTAGCGATGTTGCATGGAGAAGGGAGAACACCTTGCTGATACGACCCTGTGGTCGTATCAGCATAATCCACCCCCCCATGTTAGGTATGGCTAACACCTGCTAATTGCAGGTGTTAAATAAATGGCGATGACCCCGGTTAGCGTGACTTTTCACGTCGCTAACTGGGGCCATGGCCACCTTGCTAATAGGCGATAGGCCTGTTAGCGAGTGTTTCCCAGGTTTGTTCGTCGGGAACGCCCACTTTGCATGTCATTAGCGATAAATATCGCTGACATGCAAAGCGGTAAAAAAAACGGGCGCTAATGCCCGCAAACTGTCGCTAACTGCTGTTAGAGACAGTTTGCTGATAGGGCGATATAAATATCGCCGCTTTAGCGGCAAAAAGTGCCGCTAATGCGGCGATAGTGCCCTTGCTAATATGCCCCTATATTACTACAAGAGACAGTGGACCAAGACGGAGCCAGGACCCTAAAATGAAGTACAAAGCGCAACACAACAGCATTGTGTATAATCGAATTTAGAGTGTCACAGATAGCACTATCATAATCACAGTTAACTCTAGAAACAGGAAGAGAAGAAACAATCATGTTTGTTAATCAGGGCTAACAAACGAGGAGGGATATGATTGATGAGTACTGGAGCTGGAGGTTGTTCGGTCAGGCTATCTGCACCCTTTCCCTCTCACTGTTGGCACAGCAGTTTCACGTGTGAACTGTGTGGTACATGCACGTGATGATCCATAGCATTACGTGATGGTTGGCCATTTTCTGTGTATTTTTATATGCTGACTTTTGATTTTTTTCGAAGTATTTATTTTTGAAGCATTTTTTTGATAAATCATGAACCTTTATAGAGTGGCCAACAAAGTGCTGTGCAATAAATATAATTTTAAAAACGTAACAAATATACAAAAAAACAATGATTAGTTAATGCAGGAAAGTAAATTGATAGACAAGGGAAAATATGATCCCATCAGTGTAAAGATACAGGAACCTACATCTAACACAAATATTTCAACCGAATAGGTTGTTGTTTCAAGTCTTCACATGATATGCATCCTAGTTGACAACTAATATGGAACTCCAAAGGCTACCAAAGTAAGAGTTTTAGGTCAGACAGACAAATAGTTATAGATAGATAGATTAATAGATTAATAGATAGCTAGATAAATAGATAGATAGATAGATAGATAGATAATGTAAAAATATAGAAAAACTGTGGAGCTAAACTACACAGCCTCCAAAGACTGTCTCTTGGCCAGTCATCAGGCATGTTTTAGACCAGGCTTCTATATCACAAATGCCACCACTAGGCACCTTACTATACCCGCTGCTACGGCCTAACTACTCTAAGGTGCTGCCTGTCCTGACTTCAAAAATGGGTGCAAGTGAACTACCTTCTAAATGTCCAGAAATTGAATTTCTCCTTCTTTCAAAGTCCTTCAAGAGAAAATTAATTCACAATCTTTAGAAATCTTTCATCTTGGAGGGCTTTTCTCCAGCACCAACTCCATCTACCAAATCTTCAGCTTCACTTTAAACACAACCCTCACATTGAACCCTCATATCAACAATGCGGCAAAATCTGCCAACTTTCACCTTCACATCTTAAAGAAAATTTGTCACCTCATGCCCTTGATCATTTTAAAACAGGAGTCCGTACCTTAGGCACCTCTAGATTAGACTTTGTACATTTTAGCTGGAGTCCATCCAACCTCCATTGTCTTACTAAATCTGTTCTAACTCAGCTTCTAGACCGATTACTACATCGGGCAGCTATGACCACATTACCCCCATACTTTACAAAGTACACTGGCTACCCATCACAGTGAAATAACTTAAAATTTGCGGCCTCATACACAGAGCCATTAATGAAAATACCCCTACCACCCTAGCAGAACTACTCAGCATATCTCGCCGCTCAAGGAGTCTCAGGAGGTACAAATTCTCCTCCTCAAAGCTTCCAGTGAACTCTTTCACCTCAATCTCAGGACTCTGACCCCACTCTCTATCTTCCAAAAGCAGCTTGAGGCTCACCTCTGCAGACAATTCCTAGACTTAGTTGTACAAAACGATCACTGAATCTATGACACAGTAGGCATTGGATACATTCTAGGTTCAAAACTGTTAACACTCTCCCCATCTCATTGTAACCCCAACAGTAATATTGTTGCGCTGTAAATGCCCTCATATCGATCGGTGGGGCCGTATAGTACATACGGCGCAATTTCCTTGTTTGGACCGGGCGCACCTTTTTAAAAGGTGCGCCCGGCGCAAACAAGGAAAATGTGGTGTATTAGGATGAATGCGGTGCCCCAGGGCAGCGCATCCATGTGAAAAATGGAGTGGCTGCTTTGAAGCCGCTCCGTGTTACACAGTGCAGGCGGCAACCCACATGCACTTTTAAGGGGGATTAGAGATCCCCTTGCAGGCAGGTGCTTTGAGTGACTGCACCTACCTGCAAGGGGATGTCTGGGGGCCCCATGGGACCCTCTTTCCCCCTCCAGAGGGCAGCCATCAGGGGACGCACTGATAGTGTACCACCTTTTAGGTGGCACATTGTGAGTGCACCTTCTGACAGCTTCTTTGCCTCTGTGCCCATTTCTGTAATACGGCGCGGGTGCAGAGGCAAAGGGATTCCCTCATTTGCATGGGGCCATGCCCCCATGAAAATAAGGGAACACCCTTTTATGTGCGGCAGCACTATCGGTATTATCGAAGCGGACGCACAAGCATCTGCGGCCCCTTCTGTAATACCAAAGTGTCGCTGGGGTGTGCAAAACAGGCGCAAACGCCAGTAGCGCCCATGGGGAACTTCTGTATTACGGCCCCTAGTGCTCTATATAAATGGACAAATGAATCTCCCTGCGGTGGAAAATATAAAAATACTTCATGTAAACAATATGCGAACATGTGCAATATAAATGATATGCATTGTTCTCTAGTCATCACCACTGATCTGTGTGGCTGTTTTTAACTGCTGAGCAATGTGCAAAGTTTTTACTGTGTGCATTGTGTCTGGTACAATCAATATGCCTGCTTTAGACACTTAAGCCACAGCCTCTAACGAGGGGCTCCGCAACAAATAGACGCTGCTGCCAACATGGCAAGAGGAACTCTCAGGTATATGTATTTTTTATTGTCTGTTGTCTTTCCCTGGTTCCCTGGTTTCAATAGCCAGAACTCTTTCCCCAGTGTTTGTCTTCTGATGGCTGCTGCTGCTGTCCCTTTAAGACAGCCAGCGCGTTGGCGCGGGCTATAAGCCTGGACCATATGTTAGCTGCTCATCATTTGCCACATATGGCGCGTGTGCTGCAGGCAGCAGCTCAGTAGCTCACAGCCTCTTGATCCATCACATAGAATCTAGTTACGCTGATTGAATCCACTAATTAATTAATTGCCCAGCTCGTGCTCCACTTCTGAACGAATACTCCCATCGCCTGCTAACATGCAGTACTTCTTCCCAGGTCACCCAGCCTCTCCCCCTTTCAGAAAGAGACATATTGGGTCTTTGAAAAAGATGTCCTTAATATACAAATCCGCCTCAGGTCACCCAGCCTCTCCCCCTTTCAGAAAGAGACATTTTGGGTCTTTGAAAAAGATGTCCTTAATATACAAATCCGCCTCAGGTCACCCAGCCTCTCCCCCTTTCAGAAAGAGACATATTGGGTCTTTGAAAAAGATGTCCTTAATCTACAAATCCGCCTCATGGCTGTAGCTACCCTCCTTCTTTCTACTTTTAGGACTGGGTGGTGGAGTTCGATTGGAATCCTTGGCTTTGTTCGGTTTTTACAGTCAGCCAGACTTAAAAAACACATATCATAAGCCGTAGACTTCCCGTAGCATACATTTACCGAATGTTGGTGATTAATTGACCCTATATGGGAACTTGTGTGAAATCTGCAAAAAGCACATACTTTAGGCGTTCCTCTTGTCCTCATGGGTACTCCAGTTGAAATCCTTATTCACAAGGCATGTCGGATATCTCCAAATGTAAATTTTTGCTTGGGGAAGAAATTGTTTCCTGTGTAGAAAGACCTTGCTTTGCACCCGTGTGATTATGTGTAAGAGTGGCCTTAGGTAGCCGTAAGGCAGCTGCAGTACGTACGGGACAGCACTGATCATGGAGTTTGACATCATAGCTCCGTCTTAAGGCAGGCCAGAGAGACTGAGACTGCTGTCCTCACCACAGACTGTCAGTTTCTTTCCTCCACAGTAAAGGTAGGACTGAGAAGAGTTGACGTCTGCCAATGGTTCGTGCACTCCAGTACTGCTCCGGTGCTGATCAAGGGAGACCAGAGCGCCTTCATCTGGAGCGGAGCTCACAAGAAGATATACTATTCTAGTAAAGTTCATAGCTCTACAGAGTGCCCGGGAACTACCAGGCATCACACAGACTGAGCATTGGCATAGAAGGGGATTTGCTGCTTGCGCTGTATAGGACTCTGATTTCAGGACCCAAAATAATTTTTCCAGGAAGGAAGAGGAGCCCTGCACCCTGGAGTCAGGTGGTCTCTCTATCTCAGAGTGTTTTTCTAGTAAGGAGAGTGCTCAGGGGCGTGCCTTCTGGCAGTCATCTCTAGGGAGTGGAGGTATGTGAGGATGCCGCTGTCAAGGGTTCTCTCTCTTCTGCTGCTTGTGCGCCTGGAGTGAAGATTCAAATAAAGCCCCTGATGCTGTGTCTATATGGTCTTTCTAGGCTTCGCCACATGTAGTGGCCAAGATAACTTGATGGGTGCAACCGGGAGGAGAGGCCTCTTGGAACATGTACTGATGCTGGCTAAGTGGTGGGAATTTGGAGACCACCAGTTCCCATGTGCATCCTCTGCCATTCACACTTACTGATCCTGCACCATTTCACAGAGTCCTACAATTTTGACCTACTCAACAAGTAAAACTTCTGCATTTCCCACTAATTCCATCGGGGGCCAAGGGAGTATTCTACAATTTCTTACCGCATACCACAGGCATTGGTCTAAAACAATCTGACTTTGCCACAGAGACTTTCCAAGCTTGTCTCCTACTCCATAATACTCTGTGTTTATGTTACCCAATGGCCACTCCTGTGAGGTGATGGATCCTTAACTGCACCTATTCAGTCACCAACTTTTCCTGGAAGGGTCCTTTTTGCTTCTACCTCATCTCTCACCTCTTGAGATCCTTTTGTAACTTGCTCCTCTTTTAGGCTTCTCTGCCATGCCTCCGGCAACGTAACAGATGCCCAACTCAATCTGACTTCTTCTACTTTGCTTGACCAGGAACCTGGATGGTCCACTCCATGCTCACAGCTTTCCAAAGACCGAAGCACTGCTGCTAGCCCCAAGCTATACCACCTACCTATGATCCATCTCACATTTTAGCAACAATGTAATTTTCAACACACTCTGGAGAAACCCAAAGGTGAACATCATCCTACCTGACCACTCCATGAGGGAGTGTGCTCCAGGAGAAGGAACTGAGTACTTGTGCATACTATACTGTAGCGATGCTGTTGGACTTGGCCGTCTCTGAAGGGTTATCCCCAAACATTTTGCCGTCACCCCCCTGTTTTCTGAACCAGTTTGTGTTGTCTTTTAGGACTCTGAGCACTTTACCACTGCTAACCAGTGCTAAAGTGCTTGTGATCTCTTCTCTAAACATGGTGAAATTGGCTTATACCAAATTGTTATTTTTAATGTACTCAATCCCTAGTAAAGTGGCACTTCATGCACCTTGGGCCTGTAAATTAAATGCTACTAGTAGGTTTGCAGCACTGATTGTGCCACCCCTTAAGTAGCCATTTAAACATGTCTCAGACCTGCTTTTGCAGCCTGTGTGTGTAGTTTTAAACTGCCAATTCCACCTGGCAAAATAAACCTTTCTGTCAGGCCTAAACCTTTCTTTTTAAAACATATGTCATCCCTAGAGTAGGTCCTAAATAGCCCCTAGGGCAGGGTGCAGTGTGTTTAAAAAGTTTGACATATGCTTTTACGTTGGGGTGGGCGTAACTCACGTAATTCCATTCCCTATGAATTTCACAAGATTAGGAGAAATTACACGAGATGTGTCTCGCTTACTTCGGGTCAGAAAAATGATGCCGGTGACGCTGATCGCCCTAAAATACAGCACAAACAGCATGTCATGTTGTACAAGCACGCGCCCATTTTGTTTTTGAATGCCTGCTCCTGCCTAGCCATCCCCTTGTGTTCCTGCTTCCCTAGGCCCCATCCAACCCCTAACCACCCTATTCTACTCCACCTGTCACCCTTTTTGCTAATATATATTCACTTTCTTATTAGTTTACTACTCCCCTGTGTTTTCTTTTTTTATTTCCTTGATTAGTCTTTTTTGTACCCGCCCCTTCCACCCAACCCCTAGCCATGGCAGAGGCAGGCAGCGCTGCCGGCTCCCACACCCCCTGTGGCAGGCGGAAGTGCGAGAGGGTTATTTAGCGAGGCAGAGGTGATGGCACTAACTTTTTTATGTGCAGCGCCACTTCTCCCTCATGCTGGCAGCAGGCGCAGACCCAGTCGAGGCTAAAGCCTGCTGGAATATCGATTGAGGTGGGGGAGAGTGCGGCGCTGCATGCTCCTCCATACGGGGGTCTCCCGCACCGAGGAGCACTGCCGGGCCAAAATAAGCGACCACTAGCAGGATCTGCAGCACAATCTGGGAGTGGACGTGACGGTGCTGGGTTAATCATATTCTGTAAAAAACTGTTT
This sequence comes from Calotriton arnoldi, assembly GCA_963921515.1. Classification (NCBI taxonomy): domain Eukaryota; kingdom Metazoa; phylum Chordata; class Amphibia; order Caudata; family Salamandridae; genus Calotriton; species Calotriton arnoldi. Next base: position 1,898,978 of record CAWUFW010003003.1, on the reverse strand, counting down.
TTATATTCTATACTATATTTATTTATGGTGTGTGGAGGTAGCATTCCTTCACAGGTAAGTTTATGTATATTTTATATTATATATTTTCTTTCTCTTTGAAAAAAATATTTTATTATGTAATGAATATGCATGTTATTCTCAATAAATGGATATATAATATATTTTATATATAATATAAATATGCATCTGCTATTTATAATATATACAAGCCAAAGAATCCAATTGGCTCAAACAAGCCAAAGGTTTCTGAAAGTGCAGAAACTGCAAGGCATGCAGACACAGTAACAACATAACAGAGATCACTCTGGGAAAGGTCAAGGCCCTGTGGAAAATCCCCAAGTTAATAACGTGTAACACCGAGTTTGTAGTGTATGTCGTAGTCTGTCCCTGTAACCTGTGGTACATCGGTTCCACGACATTCCCTGTGAAGAAGAGAATTCTCGAACACTGGAGAGCAATAACGAACAAAGACCACAGTTACAGCACGGCAAGGCACTTTACAGCGGAACACAATGGGGATTGGACCAAGGCCAAATACTTTGGGCTTGACTGCGTGAACCAGAATCCCGGAGGTGGTAACATGGTAGGAGTTCTCCAGAGACTAGAGTCACGTTTCATCTTACAAGCAGGTAGCAAGTTCCCAGGAGGGTTGAACTTAGATGAGGAAATGCATTCACACCTATGATAGAGTAGTAAGAATCAGGACTAGTCACAACAATCCTCACGCACCCACCCCCTCCCTTTCCCTCTGTCCCCACTTACCCAGTTCACTTTTTACCCACAAGTCTCTCACGTCTATATATTCATATCATTTTAATGTTGCAACAATCGGGATGTGTGAGACAATGAGCTTCAACTTTTCTTGATCGTTTGCCCAAAATGTCTGCCAAATGCCAGAACAATGAGTTGTATTATCAAGGATGATTTTTATTACCGGTATAAACATGTGATTTTGTACTCTTCTTTACAGGGAGGCAGCGTTGGTGGTGCTCGAGGGACTCACTCACCTACGATAAACGTATGCGCACCCAGAGTGGATGGACGACCCTGACATCCTTCTCACTCTTTGATAATCTGACCCGTAGTCACAACCATAGATCACCAACACCACACCAGTCCACGATCGTGACTGTAACAATGGTACTACACCAGCACTTTCCAGGGATAATTGCCCAGGCTGCATTAGTCACGAGGCAGGGCGCACACACAAAGGTACTATACCACTACGTGCGGACCTATCTGCCCCTTCTATAGGGGACATAACCTAATACTACACCCCTGCCATACAGCATGGGAGACTGACATATCCAGGACACCGCAATAGCAAGCACTGATCCTGGATAAGACCTAGGGTACACCAATCATGAATAGAACATTCCTTAATTCCTGCGTGGGGCCAAAGGCAGGATACATACATTAGGGCACTAGACCTTTTAGCACGGACTTGTCCTCCCCTTTAAAAAAGGGGGCAAACCGCAATAACATACCCCTGCCACGCAGCACGGGGAACGGGCATTACCAGGAAAACACACATACCAAGCTCAGATTTCCAATTAAACCCAAAGAGACACGAGATGTGCATTTAACATCCTTTTATTTATTATTTAGCAATCTGCATTATTTAGTCATTATGTAATCCGCAATGTTGCAACTTTTCACTCACTTTAATTGGTACATATTTCTTTTATGTTTATTGTCACGTGGTATGTTTGACCACGAGTGAAACTTTTAAAAGATGTACGACCAGAGATGGAGTCAGGTGATCAAGACCACGGATGTGGTCGAAACGCGTTCTTTTGCCAAAATTGAATAAACTTCTACAAACCTGATTGAGTGGGCTCGTGGATCTTTCCTGTTGGTATCCTGCTACGTGTGGAATATACAGGCGGCGGCGGCGACCGCCAACGAAGCCCCGACTCGCTTGGAAGGGCGTTTCCATTCAACTTTCATGTGGTTCCAGCATAGAGAGAAACGCCCGCCGGAGGACTGCGGTTGCGGCATCCAGGGAGAGACATACTCGCTTGAACTGAGGCGGCGGCAACGAGGACAGGTAAGCAGCTGCAACCGCGAGGCTGCGGCTTCTCTCCCTACCTCGTTCCCCGTGCACGTCTTAAAAACTGCCCGAGGAGTGTCAGCCGCGGCTGCGGAGTGACCCCAGTCCGACCCACGCCGCACCGCAGCATCCAGAGTTCACGTAGGCTACTGTAGCCGAAACGTGCAATCAGGTTAGGAGGGAGGGAGCTTCACTCCCCCCTAAACAGCAAAGCCTTATATCAAGTCTTATTCTAGAATGGCCAGCGAATTTCTGAAGGGGCGTGAGGCCTCAGCTAAAGCTATCTTTACCAGCATGAAAAATGCAGCATCTACAAGCACAATGCAAACCCATCTGCTAGAGACTCCAGCGACGAACATCAAACAGAAATGCAACATCCTGGAACGACTACGTAAGAAAGAGGTAAGCCGATGGTGGGAGGCGACCTCCCTCCAAAACTACTTAGAGGTGAACAGAATCCCGAGAGGGCTAAGAATATTGATTACCCCGACTGTGTCAATCCCAAAACCACAGATGCTAAGAGACTGGGTGGAAAACACAACTATGTGTTCTAAAAGGATGCTTGAAATACTAATTGCCAATGTGTGGGAAGAACACAAAAATCTAATGACCCAGATTGATGAACTGATGGAGGAACTGGGCAAGGAAACTGACCAAACTGAGACCAGCAAAATCTTGAAACTGGTTGACGACAGGGCGAAAGAGCATGAAAAAGAAGTGGTAGTGAGAAAACTACGGAAATTCTTGCGCGATGAGCGAGATTATGCCACAGGGAGAATACTAACATTCGCCAGGAAATTCGACAAAGCGAGAACGGCACTTGCAAAGGACAAAGCTCTGGGCAATATGGAGGCGAGCGGAGAGGGATCAAACACTGACCTCAGTTCAGACCATGGCTCTAAGGACAGTCTCTCGTCCAGTTTGACCAAACAACATTCTTTTTCCGAGGAACTACTCCTCATGCAGATGACAAAGGAACACTTTACCAAAGGGAAAACAAGAGGACGAGATCGCGAAACAAAAGACAAAATTGGAAACGGAGGATCAGAAGGAGAAAATGTAAGGAGAATTGGCATGGGAACACGAGGCCAAACGAACAAAAAGCCATAATAGAGGACAATACCACACAGCTAACGGTAATGAACCTCACTGATAGAAAACTATCAGAAGAAGAAGAGAATGTACTTAAACTAGGGTTGTCCTTTTGTCCAGACATCGGTTTTGACTTTGCACAGACTAGAGTTGACCTCTATAAATTTGAGAGAAAACTAAAACTGTACAAATTACATCTTGACAAAAATTACACAGATACAGGGAGAGCCAGACACCTTAATACACCTAGTCCAGGAAATAGGCTAGCAATCGAAGACATACCCATGCTAGAGATGATGACTGACTTGGAGGATGACACTGAAGCTAACACCACGGACGCAGTAACTGATCCTTTTGACCCCATACACCTACAAGATATAACAAGCAAATTTGGGATAGGAACATGAGAAAACCTGACAACGGAGTTCAGAGCCGGGTCTAAATTTGTACCCATGATACCCAAAGACAATATTGACATATTTAGCGACCTAGTCGCCCAAGACCTTGAGAAACTGATACATATGACACCGCACAACAAAAACATGACCAAATCCCAGTGGGAAGCGGTCAAGGACCTACAAAGTGACCAAGATCTGATAATAAAACGGTCAGACAAGGGGGGCAATGTGGTCCTTATGACCAGAACCATGTACATCAAGGAGGCCTACCGACAACTTAATAATACACAATGCTACTGCAAAGTGGACAAAAAATATCTGATTGATTTGCAACAAAGATACCATGGTAGACTAGACGACTGGCATGAGGGTGGCCTTTTGACATGGGATGAGAGGAGATTCCTGAAGAACGAAACACATACCACCCCCACTTTTTATCTTCTGCCTAAGGTCCATAAGAACGACCAAGAACCTCCTGGCAACCCAATAGTCTCCTCTAAAAATAGCCTTCTGGAAAAGACATCAACATTTGTTGACCATTTCCTATTCCCTTACGTAAAAAATGTGAATTCTTACATTAGAGACATGAGTGACTTCCTGGGAAAGATCAAGGACGTAGTCATGACTAATCACCATTGGCTAGTAAGTCTAGACGTAGAGTCACTCTATACAAGCATAAGACATGACGACGGACTCAAGGCATGTAAGTTTTTCCTTAAGAAACGTGACATCCATCTATTAGAACACACGCACATGCTTATAGAGATGATCAATACATGTTTGAAAGAGAATGTTTTTATGTTTGAAAAGAATCATTACAGATAGCTGCAGGGGCACCTGCTTTGCCCCCAGCTTTGCCAATCTCATGGTGGGCTGGTGGGAGAAGCAGGTGCTCTGGAACGACCACACAGAGAAATGGTACTATAACGTCAAAAAATGGCTTAGATATATTGATGACGTCTTTTTTGTGTGGGAGGGGAGTGAACAGGAATTGAATCTGTTTATCGATCTTCTGAATGAAAATGATGTGAACCTGAAATTCACGAGACACTACAGTAGGAAGACAATAGACTTCTTAGATCTGAAATTATCAGTTGAAGAGGGTTTGATTTGTACTAATCAGTTTAGGAAGAAAACCGCAGGAAACTCTATCCTGCATGCAGCTAGCAGCCACCCACCCAGTTTCAGATGGGGGATACCCTACAGTGAGTTCCTCAGAGCAAAGAGGAACTGTAGCATGACTAAAACATTGGAACAGACAACACTAGCCATGAAAGCGAGGTTCAGGGAGAGAGGTTACCCAACAAAGGCATTAAAACAAGCAGAAGCAAGAGTTAGAGAACCCCAGAGAGAGGATCTCATGCCTAAAGTGAGCACTACTACTGCCAGTAAACAGGCAACTCCCGAGCCAGTCCGTTTCATTACGAGATACAGCAGTCAGGCGGCACAGCTACGTAAAAATTCTGAAACACAGGTGGGGGATCTTGAGACAGGACCCGATTTTGAGGAACAAAATAGGATCCAACCCCTCTATATCCTACAGAAGGAGCACCTCATTAAAGGACATGTTAGTACATAGCCACCTACAAGTCAAAGAATCCAATTGGCTTAAACAAGCCAAAGGTTTCCGAAAGTGCGGAAACTGCAAGGCATGCAGACACAGTAAGAACATAACAGAGATCACTCTGGGAAAGGTCAAGGCCCTGTGGAAAATCCCCAAGTTAATAACGTGTAACACCGAGTTTATAGTGTATGTCGTAGTCTGTCCCTGAAACCGGTAGTACATTGGTTCCACGATATTCCCTGTGAAGAAGAGAATTCTTGAACACTGGAGAGCAATAACGAACAAAGACCACAGTTACAGCACGGCAAGGCACTTTACAGCGGAACACAATGGGGATTGGACCAAGGCCAAATACTTTTGGCTTGACTGCGTGAACCAGAATCCCAGAGGTGGTAACATGGTAGGAGCTCTCCGGAGACTAGAGTCACGTTTCATCTTACAAGCAGGTAGCAAGTTCCCAGGAGGGTTGAACTTAGATGAGGAAATGCATTCACACCTATGATAGAGTAGTAAGAATCAGGACTAGTCACAACAAGCCTCACGCACACACCCCCTCCCTTTCCCTCTGTCCCCACTTACCCAGTTCACTTTTTACCCACAAGTCTCTCACGTCTATATATTCATATCATTTTAATGTTGCAACAATCGGGATGTGTGAGACAATGAGCTTCAACTTTTCTTGATCGTTTGCCCAAAATGTCTGCCAAATGCCAGAACAATGAGTTGTATTATCAAGGATGATTTTTATTACCGGTATAAACATGTGATTTTGTACTCTTCTTTACAGGGAGGCAGCGTTGGTGGTGCTCGAGGGCCTCACTCACCTATGATAAACGTATGCGCACCCAGAGTGGATGGACGACCCTGACATCCTTCTCACTCTTTGATAATCTGACCCATAGTCACAACCATAGATCACCAACACCACACCAGTCCACGATCGTGACTGTAACGATTGTACTACACCAGCACTTTCCAGGGATAATTGCCCAGGCTGCATTAGTCACGAGGCAGGGCGCACACACAAAGTTACTATACCACTATGTGCGGACCTATCCGCCCCTTCTATAGGGGTCACAACCTAATACCACATCCCTGCCATACAGCATGGGAGACTGACATATCCAGGACACCGCAATAGCAAGCACTGATCCTGGATAAGACCTAGGGTACACCAATCATGAATAGAACATTCCTTAATTCCTGCGTGGGGCCAAAGGCAGGATACATACATTAGGGCACTAGACCTTTTAGCGCGGACTTGTCCTCCCCTTTAAAAAAGGGGGCAAACCTCAATAACATAACCCTGCCACGCAGCACGGGAAACGGGCATTACCAGGAAAACACACATACCAAGCTCGGATTTCCAATTAAACCCAAAGAGACACGAGATGTGAATTTAACATCCTTTTATTTATTATTTAGCAATCTGCATTATTTAGTCATTATGTAATCCGCAATGTTGCAACTTTTTACTCACTTTAATTGGTACATATTTCTTTTATGTTTATTGTCACGTGGTATGTTTGACCACGAGTGAAACTTTTAAAAGGTGTACGACCCGAGATGGAGTCAGGTGATCAAGGCCACGGACATGGTCGAAACGCGTTCTTTTGCCAAAATAGAATAAACTTCTACAAACCTGATTGAGTGGGCTCGTGGATCTTTCCTGTTGGTATCCTGCTACGTGTGGAATATACAGGCGGCAGCGACTGCCAACGAAGCCCCGACTCGCTTGGAAGGGCGTTTCCATTTCTGTTCAACTTTCATGTGGTTCCTGCATAGAGAGAAACGCGTGCCGGAGGACTGCGGTTGCGTCATCCAGGGAGAGACATACTCGCTTGAACTATGGCGGCGGCAACGAGTACAGGTAAGCGGCTGCAACCACGAGGCTGCGGCTTCTCTCCCTACCTCGTTCCCTGTGCGCGTCTTAAAAACTGCCAGAGGAGTGTCAGCCGTGGCTGCGGAGTGACCCCGGTCCGACCCACGCCGCACCGCAGCATCCAGAGTTCACGTAGGCTACTGTAGCCGAAACGTGCAATCAGGTTAGGAGGGAGGGAGCTTCACTCCCCCCTAAACAGCAAAGCCTTATATCAAGTCTTATTCTAGAATGACCAGCGAATTTCTGAAGGGGCGTGAGGCCTCAGCTAAAGCTATCTTTACCAGCATGAAAAATGCAGCATCTACAAGCACAATGCAAACCCATCTGCTAGCGACACCAGCGACGAACATCAAACAGAAATGCAACATCCTGGAACGACTATGTAAGAAAGAGATAAGCCGATGGTGGGAGGCGACCTCCCTCCAAAACTACTTAGAGGTGAACAGAATCCCGAGAGGGCTAAGAATATTGATTACCCCGACTGTGTCAATCCCAAAACCACAGATGCTAAGAGACTGGGTGGAAAACACAACTATGTGTTCTAAAAGGATGCTTGAAATCCTAATTGCCAATGCGTGGGAAGAACACAAAAATCTAATGACCCAGATTGATAAACTGATGGAGGAACTGGGCAAGGAAACTGACCAAAGTGAGACCAGCAAAATCTTGAAACTGGTTGACGACAGTGTGAAAACGCATGAAAAAGAAGTGGTAGCGAGAAAACAACGGAACTTCTTGCGCGATGAGCGAGATTATGCCACAGGGAGAATACTAACATTCACCAGGAAATTCGACAAAGCGAGAACGGCACTTGCAAAGGACAAAGCTCTGGGCACTATGGAGGCGAGCAGAGAGGGATCAAACACTGACCTCAGTTCAGACCAAGGCTCTACGGACTGTCTCTCGTCCAGTTTGAACGAACAACATTCTTTTTCCGAGGAACTACGCCTCATGCAGATGACAAAGGAACACTTTACCAAAGGGAAAACAAGAGGACGAGGTCGCGGAACAAAAGACAAAATAGGAAACGGAGGATCAGAAGGAGAAAATGTAAAGAGAATTGGCATGGGAGCACGAGGCCAAACGAACAAAAAACCATAATGGAGAACAATTCCACACAGCTAACGGTAATGAACCTCACTGATAGAAAACTATCAGAAGAAAAAGAGAATGTACTTAAACTAGGGTTGTCCTTTTGTCCAGACATCAGTTTTGACTTTGCACAGACTAGAGTTGACCTCTATAAATTTGAGATAAAACTAAGGGGCATATTCACAAGGACCTACCGCCGATTTATCTCCACCTTAACGCATTAAAAGTGGAGATAGATTTAACACCCCATTCACAAGCGGGTGCAAACTGCAGACATCGCCCGTATTCCCGCGATAACTGCCCCAAAATTTATCTCCACGGTGGACACTACCAACTAACCCTAATGAGATGCAGAGTAGGCGTTCCCGTGCAAAAACTCACAAAAAAAACACAACACCACTTTCACAACGAACTGCCAGATCTGCGATGCGAACCAAAAACAGGCGATAAGCCGCGGTAGCACCAGGGATTTAACACCTGCCTTTTGCTGGTGTTAAGCAGGACGACTACCTACAGCATGAAAGGGAGCCCAGCCAAGAGCCACACCTGAAGACCCACAGATGCCATGGAGACAATGATCATGCAGCTCTGATACCCATGAGGGCCACAAACCCACCGCCACCACCCCCAGCCCCCCCCAGACATACACATACCGTGCACGACACAAGAGCCACAAAAAGCGCATGATGACGCACATTGTCAAAAAATAACACACGTGTGGCCAGAAGAACGAGAAACAGTCACACAGCACTGAAGTAACAACCAAAAACTTTATTGAAATACAACACAAAACACCAATGCGGAAGACTCCTGTCGGGTCCGTCCGGGACAATCTCGATGTCACAGCCTGGAAAATAAAGCACAAAATCAGAACGTGTGTCATGCGCACATCAAAGGATCGAGACACAGAGAAACAGAGAAGGAAAGAAAGGCAGAGAGAGAAGGAAAGGAAGGGAGAGAGAGAGAGAGTGATAGAGGGAAGGAAAGGAAGGGAGAGAGTGAGAGAGAGAGGGAAGGAAAGGAGAGAGAGTGAGAGAGAGAAAAGGGAAGGAAGGGAGAGAGAGAGAGACACCGCCGCCCCTGCGCACCCAGGCCCCACTGTTCACCTGCTGCCACCGGTGTGTCTCCAACCACGTGCCGGGATACACTGCAAGCCACCAGGTCTGCAATCTGTAATCGAGGCCAGAGTCAATCATGGCAGAGTCCATCACACAGCACACGGCAACAACGCCTGTCCGTCCCTGCGCACGCATGCAGCCGCACCCCACCCCCTCCCGCCGGCCAGCGCTGGCTGTCCGCACTTGCGCACCCCGGGCCCACTGCTCACCTACCGCCAATGGTGTGTCCACCAGTGGGCACACCACATGCCCGTGCAAGCTCCAGGCCCCGGGCCCGCCACCATGGCATGGTCCACATCATGCGGACCCGCCCCACGGCCCAGCAGGTCCCACACATGACACTGAGTCCTGAGTAATCAATGGCAGAGACCACATCAGTGCACACGTCATCATCGAAGGCTTCACACCCACTCAGCTATTTCTGTGCCACTAACCCTGTGCAACCGCAGTCAGCGCCACGTGGTGGTAGGCCCGTGACGGCCGCAAGGCTTCGGGTGCCACTAACCCTGTGCAACCCCAGTCAGCGCCACGTGGTGGTAGGCCTGTGACGGGCGCAAGGCTTCGGGTGCGACTAACCCTGTGTGCAACAACTCATGGGCCCTTTATGATTGAGAACCGTGGAGCGTCCGTCATCCAGTCACCACCGGCAGTGGGGAATGTGACGTTGTCGGCCCCTTATATTGGCGGGGTCACATGGCCTGTGACGCCTGTGCCGGATGGGTGTGGTGTGTGTGCACACCTGCCCTCAGGGAGTGGCCGTGACATGCTGACAACTAGACCAGTGACCTGCATACCACCAGCGTGTACGCCTGCGACATGTAGCTATGTGGGCCCCCCCTCGGAGCGTAAGCGGAGTGGTCTGGCCTGGTGTACGCAGGACCAGAGCAGGGCTTGCAACAATGACTCGGGGGGCTCTGGGCGTGGTTCAGTCCATGTCTGGACAAGGGAGTGACTAATGCGTGTGTCCCTGTTGTAGTGTCCACGGCAAGCGGAACACAATAGGCAATGTAGCACACTGTGACTGGCATCCCACTAGATGAGCATCATTGACGTAAGGGAAATCACTGTCCCTACATTCATCCACACATTCATACATGAATGATGAAAGACATGACACAGCAGTGCGTTTCTGGATGTTTATTGCACACCCAGTGGAGCTTTGCAGCTGGAGCTGTACAGAGCCATGCCGAGCACACTACACAATATGGGCCCGTGGAGGGCCTGCCAGAGTCCATCCGGGGATGACAAGTACTGCGGAAGAGGAGGGGTACAGTCCGCAGTCTGGTCACCGTGTCATTGGTCATCAAACAGGATATGGCAGTCCATGTCGCGGTTCAAGGTGAGTGCAGCGGAGTGTATCGGGGGTCAGTGGAAGGTCATGGGGCCATGTGCGGCACCAAGCAGAAACAGGCCAGGTGGCGAAAATGAATGCTAGTGCCTCCTTCTCACCTCAATCCCATCCTCGTCCTCGGATGTGTGCTCTGCCCCACCTGTGGGTGGTGCAGTACCAGCTGTGGCACTGTGTGCCACTGACACATCAGGGGCCGGAGGAGGATTGTCGGCCGCACTGTGTGGCAGTGACACATCAGGTGCTGCAGTGGATACGCCTGCCGCACTGAGAGGCACTGACACACCAGGGGGTGGTGATGTGGATGGTGTGGGGGCAGCAGCATTCATCATCGCCACGCCTTGTGGCAGCAATGCCATGATGAGGATCTGCAGGGCAATGGTAGATCCCAGCTACATTTCGCTGATGTGCAGCGGTGGCTGCCATCCTTTCCGCCTCCATCTGCACCATGTCCTCCATGAGCCTCCGCATGTGTGCCAGCTCACGGCTGGGATCGCTGGAGCCACTCTGAGCGGACAGGTGTTCTTGTCTCCGAGTCATGACTCCAGCGATGTCAGTCAGGGCTCGTTGGAGACCATGGAGCGGGCCGTGGGTGTCCGTTAGGGACTGGAGCTGGTCCCTGATGGGACCTAGACACCCATGGATGGCGTCCAGTTTGGTAGCCATGAGGTCGAACCCCACCCGCACCTGCTCAGCCATCTCCTCTGGCCCTCCAGCACACGGCGTTGGAAGGCCATGTGTTGTTCCTGGGGGTCTTGGGAGACTGCCGGGGCTGTGGGTGCCTCCTGCTGGGTGGTAGTGGGTGGGGTCTCCTCGATGTAGCTGGGCTGCCCTGATCCTGGAGGTGAGTTGCGGATGATGTCAATGATGTCCTGGAGGGCTTGGGTGTCAATGCTGGGGGTGTCCTCCTCGTCATCAGTGAAGAGTGGCTGGGACTTCTCTGCAGGAGGTGTTGACGGTGCCCCTGCAATGTGAAGGGGAGATGGTGTATTACAATGTGTCCGCATGTATGTAGCCTCATGGTACAGGTTCACATTCAGACAGCATGGCATTGTACATTGTGACAGTCTGTGGATCAGGGCCATGATCCAGAGTCATTGTGGGTGTGCACTGTGCTCTGCTTGATTGTGCATGTGTGCCATTGTGGCCATCTCCACCCGTCCCCCCAGTACCTGGTGGTCACTCACCCTGTTGCGGTTGTGTTGTGTCCTGTCAGGCAGTGTCCGGTCCCCCGACTCCGGCCACAGTCTCCACATTGATGACTGTCGACACCAGCTCCTCCATGTCATCCAGCTCCAGCTGTGGCGCTGGGCTCCCACCTCCAGTCTGCATTGCTGCCTTCTGGTTGGCTTCGAGTTTCTCCTTGGTCTTGCGCTTGATGTCAATCCATCGCCTCTTGACCTCATCCATTGACTTCTTGTGCTCTCCGACGGCATTCACCTTGTCCACGATGTCCCGCCATATTCCATTTTTGGTGCCCAATGACACGTTGGAGGTGACGAACAGTTGATGGTGTTCCATCACCTCCGTGACCAGGATCCTGTTTTCCTGCGGACTGAACTTCGTCTTCCTCTTCTTCTTGTCCTTGCCCTTCCCTGTCCCCGAGGTCCCAGGCTGGTCGTCTGGGGTGCTTGTGGGGTTACGCTCGTCCTCTGCGCCTGATCCGGCTGCCTCCATGGTGCTTCGGTGTTGGTAATTTTGTGTTTGTGTGTTTTTTCTAATTTTATAGTGATTTTTCCCGCCTGCCATGTGTGTATTGCAGGCCTGGCGCTGCTTATCGCTGATATCCTCATCGCGCTTTGGCCCATCGCATGTTTTTTTGCGTTGAGGTTTGTGTTTTTATCACCGTTGCTGTTGTTGTATCGCGGACATTGTCCGCGGTTTCGGCAGACTATCGCATGGTACCGCCTTGTTGTGAATTCCACGTTGACACTGGGTTATTTTCCTGCGATAGGCTGCGATGTGTAAAGTTGCGTTAACATTTTTTTGTGTTGTTTAGCACACGTTCTTGTGAATATCCCCCTAAAACTGTACAAATTACATCTTGACAAAAATTTCACAGATACAGGGAGAGGCAGACACCTTAATACACCTAGTCCAGGAAATAGGCTAGCAATCGAAGACATACCCATGCTAGAGATGATGACTGACTTGGAGGATGACACTGAAGCTAACACCACGGACGCAGTAACTGATCCTTTTGACCCCATACACCTACAAGATTTAACACGCAAATTTGGGATAGGAACACGAGAAAACCTGACAACGGAGTTCAGAGCCGGGTCTAAATTTGTACCCATGACACCCAAAGACAATATTGACATATTTAGCGACCTAGTCGCCCAAGACCTTGAGAAACTGATACATATGACACCGCACAACAAAAACATGACCAAATCCCAGTGGGAAGCGGTCAAGGACCTACAAAGTGACCAAGATCTGATAATAAAACAGTCAGACAAGGGGGCAATGCGGTCCTTATGACCAGAACCATGTACACCAAGGAGGCCTACCGACAACTTAATAATACACAATGCTACTGCAAAGTGGACAAAAAATATCTGATTGATTTGCAACAAAGATACCATGGTAGACTAGACGACTGGCATGAGGGTGGCCTTTTGACATGGGATGAGAGGAGATTCCTCAAGAACGAAACACATACCACCCCCACTTTTTATCTTCTGCATAAGGTCCATAAGAACGCCCAAGAACCTCCTGGCAGCCCAATAGTCTCCTCTAAAAATAGCCTTCTGGAAAAGACATCAACATTTGTTGACCATTTCCGATTCCCTTACGTAAAAAATCTGAATTTTTACATTAGAGACATGAGTGACTTCCTGGGAAAGATCAAGGACGTAGTCATGACTAATAACCATTGGCTAGTAAGTCTAGACGTAGAGTCACTCTATACAAGCATAAGACATGACGATGGACTCAAGGCATGTAAGTTTTTCCTTAAGAAACGTGACATCCATCTATTAGAACACACGCACATGCTTATAGAGATGATCAATACATGTTTGAAAGAGAATGTTTTTATGTTTGAAAAGAATCATTACAGACAGCTGCAGGGGACTTCCATGGGCACCTGCTTCGCCCCCAGCTATGCCAATCTCATGGTGGGCTGGTGGGAGAAGCAGGTGCTCTGGAACGACCACACAGAGAAATGGTACTATAACGTCAAAAAATGGCTTAGATATATTGATGACGTATTTTTTGTGTGGGAGGGGAGTGAACAGGAATTGAGCCTGTTTATCGATCTTCTGAATGAAAATGATGTGAACCTGAAATTCACGAGACACTACAGTAGGGAGACAATAGACTTCTTAGATCTGAAATTATCAGTTGAAGAGGGATTGATTTGTACTAATCTGTTTAGGAAGAAAACCGCAGGAACCTTTATCCTGCATGCAGCTAGCAGCCACCCACCCAGTTTCAGATGGGGGATACCCTACAGTGAGTTCCTCAGAGCAAAGAGGAACTGTAGCACGACTAAAACATTGGAACAGACAACACTAGCCATGAAAGCGAGGTTCAGGGAGAGAGGTTACCCAACAAAGGCATTAAAACAAGCAGAAGCGAGAGTTAGAGAACCCCAGAGAGAGGATCTCATGCCTAAAGTGAGCACTACTACTGCCAGTAAACAGGCAACTCCCGAGCCAGTCCGTTTCATTACGAGATACAGCAGTCAGGCGGCACAGCTACGTAAAATTCTGAAATACAGGTTGGGGATCTTGAGACAGGACCCAATTTTGAGGAACAAAATAGGATCCAACCCCTCTATATCCTACAGAAGGAGCACCTCATTAAAGGACATGTTAGTACATAGCCACCTACAAGCCAAAGAATCCAATTGGCCCAAACAAGCCAAAGGTTTCCGAAAGTGCGGAAACTGCAAGGCATGCAGACACAGTAACAACATACCAGAGATCACTCTGGGAAAGGTCAAGGCCCCGTGGAAAATCCCCAAGTTAATAACGTGTAACACCGAGTTTGTAGTGTATGTCCTAGTCTGTCCCTGAAACCGGTGGTACATCGGTTCCACGATATTCCCTGTGAAGAAGAAAATTCTTGAACACTGGAGAGCAATAACGAACAAAGACCACAGTTACAGCACGGCAAGGCACTTTACAGCGGAACACAATGAGGATTGGACCAAGGCCAAATACTTTGGGCTTGACTTCGTGAACCAGAATCCCAGTTGTGGTAACAGGGTAGGAGCTCTCCGGAGACTAGAGTCACGTTTCATCTTACAAGCAGGTAGCAAGTTCCCAGGAGGGTTGAACTTAGATGAGGAAATGCATTCACACCTATGATAGAGTAGTAAGAATCAGGACTAGTCACAACAAGCCTCACGCACCCACCCCCTCCTGTTCCCTCTGTCCCCACTTACCCAGTTCGCTTTTTACCCACTAGTCTCTCACGTCTATATATTCGTATCATTTTAATGTTGCAACAATCGGGATGTGTGAGACAATGAGCATCAACTTTCTTTGATCGTTTGCCCAAAATGTCTGCCAAATGCCAGAACAATGAGTTGTATTATCAAGGATGATTTTTATGACCGGTATAAACATGTGATTTTGTACTCTTCTTTACAGGGACACAGCGTTGGTGGTGCTCGAGGGACTCACTCACCTACGATAAACGTATGCGCACCCAGAGTGGATGGACGACCCTGACATCCTTCTCACTCTTTGATAATCTGACCCGTAGTAACAACCATAGATCACCAACACCACACCAGTCCACGATCGTGACTGTAACAATGGTACTACACCAGCACTTTCCAGGGTTAATTGCCCAGGCTGCATTAGTCACGAGGCAGGGCGCACACACAAAGGTACTATATCACTACGTGCGGACCTATCCGCCCCTTCTATAGGGGACACAACCTAATACTACACCCCTGCCATACAGCATGGGAGATTGACATATCCAGGACACCGCAATAGCAAGCACTGATCCTGGATAAGACCTAGGGTACACCAATCATGAATAGAACATTCCTTAATTCCTGCGTGGGGCCAAAAGCAGGATACATACATTAGGGCACTAGACCTTTTAGCGCGGGCTTGTCCTCTCCTTTAAAAAAGGGGGCAAACCTCAATAACATACCCCTGCCACGCAGCACGGGAAACAGGCATTACTAGGAAAACACACATACCAAGCTCAGATTTCCAATTAAACCCAAAGACACACGAGATGTGAATTTAACATCCTTTTATTTATTATTTAGAAATCTGCATTATTTAGTCATTATGTAATCCGCAATGTTGCAACTTTTCACTCACTTTAATTGGTACATATTTCCTTTATGTTTATTGTCACGTGGTATGTTTGACCACGGGTGAAACTTTTAAAAGGTGTACGACCCGAGATGGAGTCAGGTGATCAAGACCGCGGACGTGGTCGAAACGCGTTCTTTTGTCAAAATAGAATAAACTTCTACAAACCTGATTGAGTGGGCTCGTGCATCTTTCCTGTTGGTATCCTGCTACGTGTGGAATATACAGGCGGCGGCGACCGCCAACGAAGCCCCGACTCACTTGGAAGGGCGTTTCCATTTCCGTTCAACTTTCATGTGGTTCCTGCATAGAGAGAAACGCCCGCCGGAGGACTGAGGTTGCGGCATCCAGGAAGAGACATACTCGCTTGAACTGAGGCGGCGGCAACGAGGACAGGTAAGCGGCTGCAACCGCGAGGCTGCGGCTTCTCTCCCTACCTCGTTCCCCGTGCGCGTCTTAAAAACTGCCGGAGGAGTGTCAGCCGCGGCTGCGGAGTGACGCCGGTCTGACCCACGCCGCACCGCAGCATCCAGAGTTCACTTAGGCTACTGTAGCCGAAACGTGCAATCAGATTAGGAGGGAGGGAGCTTTACTCCCCCCTAAACAGCAAAGCCTTATATCAAGTCTTATTCTAGAATGGCCAGAGAATTTCTGAAGGGGCGTGAGGCCTCAGCTAAAGCTATCTTTACCAGCATGAAAAATGCAGCATCTACAAGCACAATGCAAACCCATCTGCTAGAGGCACCAGCGACGAACATCAAACAGAAATGCAACATCCTGGAACGACTACGTAAGAAAGAGATATGCCGATGGTGGGAGGGGACCTCCCTCCAAAACTACTTAGAGGTGAACAGAATCCCGAGAGGGCTAAGAATATTGATTACCCCGACTGTGTCAATCCCAAAACCACAGATGCTAAGAGACTGGGTGGAAAACACAACTATGTGTTCTAAAAGGATGCTTCAAATCCTAATTGCCAATGCGTGGGAAGAACACAAAAATCTAATGACCCAGATTGATAAACTGATGGAGGAACTGGGCAAGGAAACTGACCAAACTGAGACTAGCAAAATCTTGAAACTGGTTGACGACAGTGTGAAAACGCATGAAAAAGAAGTGGTAGCGAGAAAGCAACGGAAATTCTTGCGCGATGAGCGAGATTATGCCACAGGGAGAATACTAACATTCGCCAGGAAATTCAACAAAGCAAGAACGGCACTTGCAAAGGACAAAGCTCTGGGCACTGTGGAGGCGAGCGGAGAGGGATCAAACACTGACCTCAGTTCAGACCAAGGCTCTACGGACAGTCTCTCGTCCAGTTTGAACGAACAACATTCTTTTTCTGAGGAACTACGCCTCATGCAGATGACAAAGGAACACTTTACCAAAAGGAAAACAAGAGGACGAGGTCGCGGAACAAAAGACAAAATTGGAAACGGAGGATCAGAAGGAGAAAATGTAAGGAGAATTGGCATGGGCACACGAGGCCAAACGAACAAAAAACCATAATGGAGGACAATACCACACAGCTAACGGTAATGAACCTCACTGATAGAAAACTATCAGTTCAAGAAGAGAATGTACTTAAACTAGGGTTGTCCTTTTGTCCAGACATCGGTTTTGACTTTGCACAGACTAGAGTTGACCTCTATAAATTTGAGAGAAAACTAAAACTGTACAAATTACATCTTGACAAAAATTACACAGATACAGGGAGACCCAGACACCTTAATACACCTAGTCCAGGAAATAGGCAAGCAATCGAAGACATACCCATGCTAGAGATGATGACTGACTTGGAGAATGACACTGAAGCTAACACCACGGATGCAGTAACTGATCCTTTTGACCCCATACACCTACAAGATATAATACGCAAATTTGGGATAGGAACACGAGAAAACCTGACAACGGAGTTCAGAGCCGGGTCTAAATTTGTACCCATGGCACCCAAAGGCAATATTGACATATTTAGCGACCTAGTCGCCCAAGACCTTGAGAAACTGATACATATGACACCGCATAACAAAAACATGACCAAATCCCAGTGGGAAGCGGTCAAGGACCTGCAAAGTGACCAAGATCTGATAATAAAACCGTCAGACAAGGGGGGCAATGTGGTCCTTATGACCAGAACCATGTACACCAAGGAGGCCTATTGACAGCTTATTAATACACAATGCTACTCTGCAAAGTGGACACAAAATATCTGATTGATTTGCAACAAAGATACCATGGTAGACTAGACGACTGGCATGAGGGTGGCCTTTTGACATGGGATGAGAGGAGATTCCTCAAGAATGAAACACATACCACCCCACTTTTTATCTTCTGCCTAAGGTCCATAAGAACGCCCAAGAACCTCCTGGCAGCCCAATAGTCTCCTCTAAAAATAGCCTTCTGGAAAAGACATCAACATTTGTTGACCATTTCCTATTCCCTTACGTAAAAAATCTGAATTCTTACATTAGAGACACGAGTGACTTCCTGGGAAAGATCAAGGACGTAGTCATGACTAATAACCATTGGCTAGTAAGTCTAGACGTAGAGTCACTCTATACAAGCATAAGACATGACGATGGACTCAAGGCATGTAAGTTTTTCCTTAAGAAACGTGACATCCATCTATTAGAACACACGCACATGCTTATAGAGATGATCAATACATGTTTGAAAGATAATGTTTTTATGTTTGAAAATAATCATTACAGACAGCTGCAGGGGACTTCCATGGGCACCTGCTTCGCCCCCAGCTATGCCAATCTCATGGTGGGCTGGTGGGAGAAGCAGGGACTCTGGAACGACCACACAGAGAAATGGTACTATAACGTCAAAAAATGGCTTAGATATATTGATGAGGTATTTTTTGTGTGGGAGGGGAGTGAACAGGAATTGAATCTGTTTATCGATCTTCTGAATGAAAATGATGTGAACCTGAAATTCACGAGACACTACAGTAGGGAGACAATAGACTTCTTAGATCTGAAATTATCAGTTGAAGAGGGATTGATTTGTACTAATCTGTTTAGGAAGAAAACCACAGGAAACTCTATCCTGCATGCAGCTAGCAGCCACCCACCCAGTTTCAGATGGGGGATACCCTACAGTGAGTTCCTCAGAGCAAAGAGGAACTGTAGCACGACTAAAACATTGGAACAGACAACACTAGCCATGAAAGCGAGGTTCAGGGAGAGAGGTTACCCAACAAAGGCACTAAAACAAGCAGAAGTGAGAGTTAGAGAACCCCAGAGAGAGGATCTCATGCCTAAAGTGAGCACTACTACTGCCAGTTAACAGGCAACTCCCGAGCCAGTCCGTTTCATTACGAGATACAGCAGTCAGGTGGCACAGCTACGTAAAATTCTGAAACACAGGTGGGGGATCTTGAGACAGGACCCCATATTGAGGAACAAAATAGGACCCAACCCCTCTATATCCTACAGAAGGAGCACCTCATTAAAGGCCATGTTAGTACATAGCCACCTACAAGCCAAAGAATCCAATTGGCTCAAACAAGCCAAAGGTTTCCGAAAGTGCGGAAACTGCAAGGCATGCAGACACAGTAACAACATAACAGAGATCACTCTGGGAAAGGTCAACGCCCCGTGGAAAATCAAACACAAGGAGATGATGGACGGAGTGCTGAAACTTTTCAAACACTCACCCCCAGTCACAGATCTGGGTTGAATCCATCATCATTCTTTAGCTCACTTTGCCACCCCAGTTCAGACATAGCTATATGCAAATCAGTCTTGACTCCTGTGCCTCATGGGAACAGTCCAGACCGAACTGCCAATCCATGTCTTCCCTGGACCGGAATCAAGCATCCTGGGACCGGTTTCGGGCTAACAGCCCTCATCAGCCAGGCTAGCTTGAATCCAGTGGCAAAGTGAGCAGGGTAGCCTGGCTGATGAGGGCTGTTAGCCTGAAACCGGTCCCAGGATGCTTGTTTCCGGTCCAGGGAAGACATGGCTTGGCAGTTCAGGCTGGACTGTTCCCATGAGGCACAGGGCCAAGACTGATTTGCATATAGCTGTGTCTGAACTGGGGTGGCAAAGTGAGCTAAAGAACGATGATGGATTCAACCCAGATCTGTGACTGGGGGTGAGTGTCTGAAAAGTTTCAGCGCTCCGTCCATCATCTCCTTGTGTTTGTCCCGTGGAAAATCCCCAAGTTAATAACGTGTAACACCGAGTTTGTAGTATATGTCGTAGTCTGTCCCTGAAACCGGTGGTACATCGGTTCCACGATATTCCCTGTGAAGAAGAGAATTCTTGAACACTGGAGAGCAATAACTAACAAAGACCACAGTTACAGCACGGCAAGGCACTTTACAGCGGAACACAATGGGGATTGGACCAAGGCCAAATACTTTGGGCTTGACTGCGTGAATCAGAATCCCAGAGGTGGTAACAGGGTAGGAGCTCTCCGGAGACTAGAGTCACGTTTCATCTGACAAGCAGGTAGCATGTTCCCAGGAGGGTTGAACTTAGATGAGGAAATGCATTCACACCTATGAAAGAGTAGTAAGAATCAGGACTAGTCCCAACAAGCCTCACGCACCCACCCCCTCCCTTTCCCTCTGTCCCCACTTACCCAGTTCACTTTTTACCCACAAGTCTCTCACGTCTATATATTCGTATCATTTTAATGTTGCAACAATCGGGATGTGTGAGACAATGAGCTTCAACTTTCTTTGATCGTTTGCCCAAAATGTCTGCCAAATGCCAGAACAATGAGTTGTATTATCAAGGATGATTTTTATGACCGGTATAAACATGTGATTTTGAACTCTTCTTTACAGGGAGACAGCGTTGGTGGTGCTCGAGGGAGTCACTCACCTACGATAAACGTATGCGCACCCAGAATGGATGGACGACCCTGACATCCTTCTCACTCTTTGATAATCTGACCCGTAGTCACAACCATAGATCACCAACACCACACCAGTCCAGGATCGTGACTGTAACAATGGTACTACACCAGCACTTTCCAGGGATAATTGCCCAGGCTGCATTAGTCACGAGGCAGGGCGCACACACAAAGGTACTATACCACTACGTGCGGACCTGTCCGCCCCTTCTATAGGGGGACACAACCTAATACTACACCCCCGCCATACAGCATGGGAGACTGACAAATCCAGGACACCGCAATAGCAAGCACTGATCCTGGATAAGACCTAGGGTACACCAATCATGAATAGAACATTCCTTAATTCCTGCATGGGGCCAAAGGCAGGATACATACATTAGGGCACTAGACCTTTTAGTGCGGACTTGTCCTCCCCTTTAAAAAAAGGGGGCAAACCTCAATAACATACCCCTGCCACGCAGCACGGGAAACGGGCATTACCAGGAAAACACACATACCAAGCTCAGATTTCCAATTAAACCCAAAGACACACGAGTTGTGAATTTAACATCCTTTTTTTATTATTTAGCAATCTGCATTATTTAGTCATAATGTAATCCGCAATGTTGCAACTTTTCACACACTTTAATTGGTACATATTTCTTTCATGTTTATTGTCACGTGGTATGTTTGACCACGAGTGAAACTTTTAAAAGGTGTACGACCCGAGATGGAGTCAGGTGATCAAGACCACGGACGTGGTCGAAACGCGTTCTTTTGTCAAAATAGAATAAACTTCTACAAACCTGATTGAGTGGGCTCGTGGATCTTTCCTGTTGGTATCCTGCTACGTGTGGAATATATATATATATATATATATATGAATATATATATATGCAAAAAAAGAGAAGCAGAGAACTCTGGGTAGTTCTCATGTTTAGGTGGAAAGCAGCTCCAGCATAGAGCACTCTCAACACCAGCGACACTCTAAATTTGCTCACCTCAAATGTCTGCTTTTCTATCAAAATCTTTAAGCGTAGGAATAGCACAGTGCCATCCACACCGAGATAGAAAGGGACAAAGTCTTTTGCCATTTCTACAGCAAAGTCTTTAAGCATAGGATTAGCACAGTGCTATCCATGCCGAGCTGTAAAATGGCCAAAGCCTTTTACCACTCCAGGCACAGTATTACAGCTTTGGATTGGTAAAATACCATCCAAGCCAACCTGAAATGAATAAAAGCAACCCCTGACACGTGTTTCGCTCTCATTAGAGCTCTTCAGAGAGGTATAGCTTTGTCCAGACACAAGGGAGCATCCAGTATAAGTCAAAACAAAACCCTTTCAGGCATAGAGTGACGCATAAATTATGCAAAAAAAGAAGCAGAGAACTCTGGGTAGTTTTCATGTTTAGGTGGAAAGCAGCTCCAGTATAGAGCACTCTCAACACCAGCAACACTCTAAATGTCTGCTTTTCTATCAAAATCTTTAAGCGTAGGATTAGCACAGTGCCATCCACACCGAGATAGAAAGGGACAAAGTCTTTTGCCATTTCTACAGCAAAGTCTTTAAGCATCGGATTAGCACAGTGCTATCCATGCCGAGCTGTAAAATGGCCAAAGCCTTTTACCACTCCAGGCACAGTATTACAGCTTTGGATTGGTAAAATACCATCCAAGCTAACCTGAAATGAATAAAAGCAACCCCTGACACGTGTTTCGCTCTCATTAGAGCTCTTCAGAGAGGTATAGCTTTGTCCAGACACAAGGGAGCACCCAGTATAAGTCAAAACAAAACCCTTTCAGGCATAGAGTGACACATAAATTATGCAAAAAAAGAAGCAGAGAACTCTGGGTAGTTCTCAAGTTTAGGTGGAAAGCAGCTCCAGTATAGAGCACTCTCAACACCAGCAACACTCTAAATTTGCTCACCTCAAATGCCTGCTTTTCTATCAAAATCTTTAAGCGTAGGATTAGCACAGTGCCATCCACACTGAGATAGAAAGGGACAAAGTCTTTTGCCATTCCTACAGCAAAGTCTTTAAGCATAGGATTAGCACAGTGCTATCCATGCCGAGCTGTAAAATGGCCAAAGCATTTTACCACTCCAGGCACAGTATTACAGCTTTGGATTGGTAAAATACCATCCAAGCCAACCTGAAATGAATAAAAGTAACCCCTGACACGTGTTTTGCTCTCGTTAGAGCTCTTCAGAGAGGTATAGCTTTGTCCAGACACAAGGGAGCACCCAGTATAAGTCAAAACAAAATATATATATATAATTCACTGAAAAAACCACAGGTTTCAAGGACGTTGTAGTTAGGAATTAGCTTTTAAAAAACCTTAGAAATTCATTGAAAAAACCATAGGTTTCAGGGACGTTATAGTTAGGCTGACATTTCACTAGTACAAAACCAGATAAATTTGTCCGTTATAGTTAGCTGAGCTAACTATAACTCGCGTCCCGCACTGCTGATGACGTCACATATTACATCACTCATGACATGGTCAGTGACATCACTGATGACATCATCCACTTGATCATCTGATGCACCTCCTCACACCATAATATAACCTTTGATACACCCACTTTAAAATACAGACTATTAATCTCGAAACCATCGACAGACCAATACAAGTTAGTACATACCCGCTCATTGATTCATACATCTACACACACATCCACTCACTAACCCATACAGTCACTCATACATGCAGTCAATCATCAATACAGCCACTGATATATCCACTCATACACCCATACAGTCACTCACACACCACCACTCACCCCAAGATTTACTCAAACACCTAGCCTAGACGGAGGTCCTCATCCTTGGTTCCAACCCTTCAGCCTGGGACGACTCCTGGTGGCCAACATCACTGGGAACAGCCCCGCCACCCACCGACCACGTACGCAACCTAGGGGTCATCCTCGACCCCACCCTCTCCATGACTAAGCAGGTCAACGCCGTTTCCTCATCCTGCTTCAACATCCTCCGAATGCTCCGCAGGGTCTTCAAGTGGATCCCCACCGAAACAAGAAAACAGTCACCCAGGCTCCTCGTCACCAGCAGGCTGGACTACGGAAACGCCCTCTACGCAGGAACGACGGCTAAGCTCCTGGAGACGGCTGCAACGCATCCAGAACGCCTCTGCACGTCTTATCCTCGACATCCCCCGACGCAGCCACATCACACCCCACCTGAGAGACCTGCACTGGCTCCCTGTCAACAAGAGGATAACCTTCAAGCTCCTCACCCACGCACACAAAGCACTCCACAACTCCGGACCAGCCTACCTCAACAGACGACTCAGCTTCTACACCCCCACCCGCCAGCTCCGCTCGACCAGCCTCGCCCTCCCACAGTCCCCCGCATCCGGAAAACGACCGCCGGCGGCAGATCCTTCTCCCACCTCACCGCCAAGACCTGGAACACCCTCCCCACCAACCTCCGACAGACCCAAGACCTACTGGCCTTCAGAAGACTCCTCAAGACCTGGCTCTTCGATCAGTAGCAGCACCACCCCCCTCTTCCCCCAGCGCCTTGAGACCCTCGCGGGTATGTAGTGCGCTTTATAAGTGACATGATTGATTGATTGATTGATATCCAGTCACCCAAAGAATCAATCACACTGCCATTTACTCACCTATACAGTTATACACACACACACCACCTCACTTATTCATACAGATAGTACCATATACTTACTCTCTTCTACAATCACTGACATAAGCACACACTTATCCATGCAGACACTGTCACAATCCCTCACTGTCACATTTAGTCACTTATATACTCCAACACTCACATATACTGCCTTTCACATATGTAGTTACTTACACATATATCACTGAGACATCCATTCACTCACCAACACAGCTATACGCACACTCGCTCACCCATATAGCCCCTAACACACGCACTCATGAACCCATACACCCAGTAAATCACCCACTCACACATCCATGCAGGGAGTCACACACACGCCCCACACACCCACACAGACACTCAGGCACCCATACAGGTAATCAGACAACCAATCATTAACCCATATAGACACTCATGTAGCTACTCACCAACCCATGCAGCCACTTACACACCAACTGAAAGACTGATACAGACATTTACACAGATTAGTCATTCACCCATGCATTCACTAAGATACATTTAATCACTCACACACTAAATCATCCATTCAGACACTCATACACCCACTCATTCTTCAATAGACCATGGCTTATATATATATATAACATTCATCAACTTTTGAGAAACACTCATAGTCACTGGATGATGCCATCAGTGATGTCATTTAAGATGTCGTCAGTGATGTCATCAGTGATGTCACTGACCATGTCATGAGTGATGTCATATGTGACGTCATCAGCAGTGCATTGCAGGGGCGCGAGATATAGTTAGCTCCGCTAACTATAACGGCCAAATTTCTCTGGTTTTGTACGAGTGAAATGTCAGCCTAACTATAACGTCCCTGAAACCTATGGTTTTTTCAAAGAAGTTTGAAGGTTTTTTAAAGGCTAATACCTAACTATAACGTCCCTGAAACCTGTGGTTTTTTCAGTGAATTTCTAAGGTTTTTCAAATGCTAATCCCTAACTATAACGTCCCTGAAACCTGTGGTTTTTACAATGAATTTCTAAGGTTTTTTAAATGCTAATTTCTAACTATGCCTACATAGGTAGGACATGTGCAGAAAGAGGAAGAAAGGCGCAGAAAGAAGCAAGAGAAATGCAGAAAGAGGCAAGAGAGGTGCAGAAAGAGGAAGAAAGGTGCAGAAAGAAGCAAGAGAAATGCAGAAAGAGGCAACAGAAGTCCAGAAAGAGGAAGAATGGTACAGAAAGAAGCAAGAGATGTGCAGAAAGAACCAACAGAGGTGCAGAAAGAGGCCTACTTTGACTGTACCTTACAACAGACTCATACAAAGTACCCTAATCACTAATCCTTCTCCGAAGATGTCATAAACCTCACTTTTCTCTTGAAGGTTCACTATTAATCGACTGCTCAGAATGTTAGACTTACCAAATATAAAACAGCAATCCTAAGCATATCACTGTTGTAAGTCTGACCAAGTTTGTGAAGGTATGCATGCGTGTCTATGCTTTTACCTAGTGACATGATACATGAAAATAAACATACAAACACTTGAATACCTGTGTTTCAAACAGCATACTCTGTAAATTTGTGTAAAAAAGGTGTATGCATTTCTTTCTGCTCACAATACAGGGCACATGGGTATTCAATAGTATATTTGAGGGGCTCTATAACACATATATACATAAGACATGTCTGCCTGTGCAACTGTATGACAGAGCAGAACTGAGAAGATTTGACCACCTAGAGGAGAAGTTACCCGCTTTTTAAGCTACCATCTTCAGATGCATAACACATGTAAGAATACATATGAAAGGAGACATATACCTCAGTTACGAGAGCACGCAGACCTTTAAACTTGACAGCTTGCCCTTCCCATTTGAGTACAGAAAGAGGCGAGAGAAGTTCGGAAAAAAGCAAGAGAGTTGCAGAAACAGGCAAAAGAGGTGCAGAAAGAGGAAATAGGGGTGCAGACAGAGGCAAGAGAGGTGCAGAAAGAGGGAAGTGGGTTGCAGAAAGAGACAAGAGGGGTGCAGAAATTTGCAAGAGAGGTGCAGAAAGAAGCAAGAGCAGTGCAGAAAAACCAACAGAGGTGCAGAAGGAGGCAAGAGGGGTGCAGAAAGAGGCAAGAGGGGTGCAGAAAGAAGCAACAGAGGTGCAGTAGGAGACAAGAGAACTGCAGAAAGAGGCAAGAGAGTTTCAGAAACAGGCAAGAGAGGTGCAGGAAAAGGGAACAGGGGTGCAGAAAGAGGCAAGAGAGGTGCAGAAAGAGGGAAGAACAGTGCAGAAAGAGGCAAGAGGAGTACAGAAAGAAGCAACAGAAGTGCAGAAAGAAGCAAGAGAAGTGCAGAAAGAAGCAACAGAGGTGCAGAAAGAGGCAAGAGGGGTGCAGAAAGAGGCAAGAGAAGTACAGAAAGAAGCAACAGATGTGCAGAAAGAGGCAAGAGAGGTGCAGAAAGAGGGAAGAAGGGTGCCGAAAGAGGCAAGAGGGGTGGAGAAAGAAGCAACAGAAGTGCAGAAAGAAGCAAGAGAAGCGCAGAAAGAAGCAACAGAGGTGCAGAAAGAGGCAAGAGGGGCACAGAAAGAGGCAAGAGAAATGCAGAAAGAAGCAACAGAGGTGCGGAAAAGGCAAGAGAGGTACAGAAAGAGGGAAGAGTGGTGCAGAAAAAGGCAAGAGGTATGCAGAAAGAAGCAAGAGCAGTGCAGAAAGAACCAACAGAGGTGCAGAAGGAGGCAAGAGGGGTGCAGAAAGAGGCAAGAGGGGTGCAGAAAGAGGCAAGAGGGATGCAGAAAGAGGCAAGAGAAGTTCAGAAAAAAGCAAAAGAGGTGCAGAAAGAGGCAACAGGGGTACAGAAAGAGGCAAGAGAGGAGCAGAAAGAGGCAAGAGAGGTGCACATAGAGGCATGGGGGTGCAGAAATTTACAAGAGAGGTGCGAAAGAAGCAAGAGAAGTGCAGAAAGAAGCAACAGAGGTGCGGAAACAGGCAAGAGGAGTGCAGAAAGAAGCAAGAGAAGTGCAGAAAGAAGGAACAGAGGTGGAGAAAGAGGCAAGAGGGGTGTAGAAATTTACAAGACAGGTGCAGAAAGAAACAAGACCAGTACAGAAACAACCAAGAGAGGTGCAGAAAGAGGCAAGAGGGGGGCAGAAAGAGGCAAGAGCAGTGCAGAAAGAAACAACAGAGGTGAGAGAACCGTAGAAAGAGGCAAGAGAGTTGCAGAAACAGACAAGAGATGTGCAGAAAGAGGGAACAGGGGTGCAGAAAGAGGCAAGAGAGGTGTAGAAAGAGGGAAGAAGGGTGCAGAAAGAGGCAAGAGGGGTGCAGAAAGAAGCAAGAGAGGTGCAGAAAGAGGGAAGAAGGGTGCAGAAAGAGGCAAGAGGGGTGCAGAAAGAAGCAACAGAAGTGCAGAAAGAAGCAAGAGAAGTGCAGAAAGAAGCAACAGAGGTGCGGAAAGAGGCAAGAGGGGTGCAGAAAGAGGCAAAAGAGGTGCAGAAAGAAGCGAGAGCAGTGCAGAAAGAACCAACAGATGTGCAGAAGGAGGCAAGAGGGATGCAGAAAGAGGCAAGAGGGGTGCAGAAATTTGCGAGAGGTGCAGAAAGAAGCAAGAGCAGTGCAGTACGAAACAAAGGAGGTACAGAAGGAGACAGGAGGGGTACAGAAAGAGGGAAAAGAAGTGCAGAAACAAGCAAAGGAGGTGCGGAAAGAGGCAAGAGGGGTGCAGAAAGAGCCAAGAGAGGTGCAGAAAGAGGCAAGAGAGGTGCATAAAGAGGGAAGAAGGGTGAAGAAAGGGGCAAGAGGGGTACAGAAAGAAGCAAGAGAGGTGTAGAAAGAAACAAGAGAAGTGCAGAAAGAAGCAGCAGAGGTGCAGAAAGAGGCAAGAAGGGGGCAGAAAGAGGCAAGAAAGTGCAGAACGAAGCAACAGAGGTGCAGAAAAAGGTAAGAGAAGTGCAGAAAGAGGCAAGAGAGTTACAGAAACAGGCAAAAGAGGTGCAGAAAGAGGGAACATGGGTGCAGACAGAGGCAAGAGCAGTGCAGAAAGAACCAACAGAGGTGCAGAAAGAGGCAAGAGGGGTGCAGAAAGAGGCAAGAGAAGTGCACAAAAAAGCAAATAAGGTGCAGAATGAGGCAAGAGGAGTGTAGAAATTTGCAAGACAGGTGCAGAAAGAAACAAGTGCAGTACAGAAACAACCAAGAGAGGTGCAGAAAAAGGCAAGAGGGGTGCAGAAAGAGGCAAGAGAAGTGCAGAAAGAAGCAACAGAGGTGCAGAAAGAGACAAGAGAACTGTAGAAAGAGGCAAGAGAGTTGCAGAAACAGGCAAAAGAGGTACAGAAAGAGGGAAGAGGTGTAGAAACAGGCAAGTGAGGTACAGAAAGAGGGAAGAGGAGTGCAGAAAGAGGCAAGAGAGGTGCAGAAAGAGGGAAGAGGGGTTCAGAAAGAGGCAAGAGGGGTACAGAAAGAGGCAAGAGGGGTGCAGAAAGAAGCAACAGAGGTGCAGAAACAGGCAAGAGAGGTGCAAAAACAGGCAAGAGAAATGCTGAAAGAGGCAAGAGAGTTGCAAAAAGAAATGAGAGGTGCAGAAAAAAAGCAAGAAAAGTGCAGAAAGAGGCAAGAGAAGTGCAGAAAAAGGAAGAAAGGTGCAGAAAGAAGCAAGGGAAATGCAGAAAGAGGCAAGAGAGGCGCAGAAACAAGCAAGAGTGGTTTGCACACCATTGGTACCAATCTAACACCCACATTTAGCAATAAGTAAGAGGTGACCTTTCTTGGTTTGCAAAGGGCCTTCCACCACGCTATACCACTTGTCGCTGCATTTGTGGTAACGTTTGAGCCATTTGAGCTAGAAACATGTTTTTTTTAATTCAAATCTGCAGATGATGGATTATGTGGCAAATGCGGAAAATGTATAATAGTGCAAAAGTTGGTGGAGCCAAACAGTCGCATAATTCCAGTGGCCCTGCTCATACCTCTGACTAGGTCCAGAAGTGCTCATCAGTGGTTCCTTCTTTTTTTTGTCTCATTGAGTTTATAGTTTAGCTTCTATGGAAATGAGGAAGACTAAACCTGAAGTTACCACTCCACAACACAGACTACCATACCACATAATTACTCTCCATAACACATAATCTCACTCTACATAATTCCTATACACTAAATACCACATACTTTCTATCCACATAATTTCACTGCACAACATACCTCATAATTTCACTACACACAGCATACATCCACTCCACTCCAAAAACATTAGTAAAAAACTTTTACATTTACAACGCCAATAGCTCTAACTCTCGCAAATGCGAGACCTATTACATTGCAAATGCTTCTTTAACTGGTAGTTGCGTTTGCAGAGTGGTGGAGAAAGGGGGCTGGGCCTCCAATCAGCGCTCAGGAATTCTGCTGCATAGGACTTACAGGAGGTACCAGGAGGGCTACTTGGCCGCCAAAGTCCCTCAGGAGTAAAGTGGACTTCATCCCCAACCAGTACTGTGCCAGAAGGTGCATTTGCAGAGTGGTGGAGAAAGGTGAGCGTGGCCTCTGAAGACCTCTTAGCAATCCCACTGTGTGGGACTTACTGGAGGTAACAGGAGGTCTAGTTGGCCCCCAATGTCAGCCTTGGGGGCCAACTACCCCTCCTATTACCTCCAGTAAGTCCCACACAGCAGGATTGCTAAGTTCTCATAGCAGGCCACGCCCCCTTTCCCCACCACTCTGCAAACGCACTTCCTGGCACGCTCTTGGTTGGGTATAAAGTCCCCTTTGCTGCTGGGGATCCTTAGGGGCCAACTAGCCTACCTGATACCTCCAGTATGCCAAAGATAGTGGGATTGCTGACAGGTGGACACAGGCCACGCCCCCTTTCTCCACCACTCTGCAAATGCGCCGCCTGGCGCATTCTGGGTTGGGGGATTAAGTCCCCTTGAATCCTGAAGGTCCCTGGGAGCCAACTAGCCCACCAGGTACCTCCAGTAAGCCCCACACAGCTGGATTGCTGAGAGTGGTCTGAGGCCACGCCCCCTTTTTACACCACTCTGCAAACGCGCCTCTTGGCGCACTGCTGGTGGGGCAATGAGGTCCTCTTGTGTCCTGAGGACCTCAGGACTAAAGTGGACTTCATCCCCCGAGCAGCAGTGCGCCAGGAGGACCAGGCCTAGGGGGTCAGGGTGTTTCTACCCCGCCCCCTTTTCTTTTTTTAAAATAATTTTGTTCCCTTTTTGCTTGTGACTCGGTTTTATATATCTATATATAATGAAATGTGTTGTTTTGTATGCTATATATGGGAGATGCATACATCATATATATGCACACACGTAGATATATAATTACAATTATTGAATATATAAGAATATAAAAATATTCATGTATTGATGTGTGCATATTATGTATGTTATATATCCATCTTCATAACATACGTAACAACAAAATTACAGTACATGTACATACATATATACGATATATATTTTATATATATAATCAATCTATCAATCTATCTATCTATCTATCTATCTATCTATCTATCTATATACACACACACACACATATGTGTATGTATATCTATATTACCTAGTGGCAGTCACCATTAGGTAGTTATAGTTAGGTCTGCTTTTCTATAGAAAAGAGCGTTGTTTCGTTACTAATAATTTTGGCTCCTTTTGACGAATATTCACAAAAACTTTCCAAAGAAAACTTTTTATCCACAGAAGGGATCCACGCCAAATTTGCGTCCTTTTTTTCCAACATCCTGGGGATTCAAAAGGTACCAGAGTTTGTGGATTCCCCTGGAGGGGACCGAGAAAATAGCCAAAATGCAGCTAAATCTAGATTTTTGGGGAAAAAAAGTGCTGCAGAAGGAAGTGTCTGTTATTTTCCTGCAAATGGAATCAACGAAGGGTTTGCAGTGCTAAAATCACCATCTTCTCAGCATTCAGGAACAGGCAGACTTCAATCCAAAAAACTAATTTTTCAACACAGTTTTGGTATTTTACTGGAAGATAGACAATTTTTCCTATTTTTTGTGCTTTCAAACTCCTTCCAGTTAGTGGTGGAAAGGGGTGTGGAACCCATGGTGGAGCCCGGAAAGCTATACATTTCTGAAAAATAGTCTAAATTTTGAATTCAGCAAGGGGTCATTTGTGTAGATCCTTCAAGGTTTTCCTATAAAAAATAACAGTTGAAATAAAACAATATTAAAATTGAGGTGATAAAAACAGCCATTTGTGTCTACGTTTTCATCTGTAACTTCTAACCTTGGCAGATTTCAAACTACCCAGCATTTCACTCGGTTTACCGATAAAAATGATACCTCACTTGTGTGGGTGGGCCAAGTGACTGCACCAGGGAATAGTAAAAAATGTGTAGAAATTAAGGGGGGACCAAAGCGGGTCCAAAAGGGGAGTTTTATTTTATACATTTTTCGGCTGACTCTCTTTGGGCACCCACACAAGTGGGGTATCATTTTTATCAGGAGACCGAGGGTAATGTTGGGTGGTAGGAAATTTGTGCCAGCGCAGTGATCCCACACTGAAATGTGAAGAAAATGTGATCTTTTAGCTAAATGTGAGGTTTACAGGGAATTCTAGGTAAGAAAACATTGGGGGATCAATGCAAGCCACACCTCCCTGTACTCCCCCTGGTGTCTAGTTTTCAGAAATGTCTGAGTGTGGCAGGTTTTTTTAGATGGCTGCCGAGCCTGGGACAAAAACTGCAGGTAACCCCCTTGCAAAAACAGGTCATTTTGAGATAGATAATTTTGATATCTCCACAATAATTTTTGGGCCCTTCCCTGTCACGGGCACTTGGCCCACCCACACAAGTGAGGTACCATTTTTAGGATTAACATCTCTTTATTATTATTTGACACATTACATACATTACGAACCGCCTACATCCATAGGCCGGTGGCGATGAGTCTTACTGCTTACAGTGAGTGTCTTTATATTAACAATGAAAAGAACTAAAGTGAAAGGTCAAGCCAAAGACGGGAGAGAGAAGGTGTAGAGGAAGGGAGGGGGCAGTCACGGGAGTGTAGTCTACTTTATGGCTTCCCATTGCTTCTGGCACGCTGCGTGTCCCCCTCAGGTGTCTGTTCTGTTAAGCGTACAAATTTCAAATATTGGGGGCAGGACAGTTCTCGAAATTCATCCGACAAGTATTGTATACAGGTGTGCCACATTTTATCGAAGTGAGGTAATTGCTGCGTGTCTATAGCCGTCAGCTTTTCCATGCCCAGTGTG
The DNA here is from genome assembly GCA_963921515.1 of Calotriton arnoldi. Taxonomy (NCBI): domain Eukaryota; kingdom Metazoa; phylum Chordata; class Amphibia; order Caudata; family Salamandridae; genus Calotriton; species Calotriton arnoldi. Next base: position 1,866,451 of record CAWUFW010003003.1, on the reverse strand, counting down.
TCCCAGACCTTGTGTAGCCAATCCAAGTGTGTCGGCACCGTGTCCGTTCCCCACCTCGCAAGCAAGAGTTGTTTCGCTGCACCCAGCAGTAAGGTGATCACTCTACCTCTGTTCGAGCGTAGCGGGTATGTAAGGTGATTGGGAAGGCCTAGAGCACATAGCTTGGGAATTTGGGTATGTCAGTTTGAAATATAGTGTTGATTGATTCCAAGACATGGGACCAGAAGGGTTCCAACTTAGGACAGTGCCAGAGTATATGTATGAGGGTGCCCTGGTAATCACAATGGCGCCAACATCTCCTATCACTGGACCTGTTCCACGCTGCCTCTCTGTCAGGCGTGTGATACCAGTAGTGGGCAATCTTGAGGAGCATCTCTTTGCTAGTGGTGTTCAGTGTTGAGGAGCGCGCTCTGTGGAGAATGTCGATCTATTCCTTATCTGAGAAAGTGCGCTCACATTCTCTCACCCAGCAGGCACGGGCTGGTGAGGCTAAGGGGTGGGTCGGTTTTACTAAGAAGGCGTATATGTCTAAGAGTAGCTTGACATCCGAGATTCTAGTGAGGATCCACTTCTCAAAGGCCGTCAGGAGCCTACTGGCATGTGGGCGGACCCAAGGCTGAGAAACCCAATGCGCCACCATGGGATATTGCCACTGTGTTGAATGCGGTAGGTTGTAGTGGGATTGCTAAGTGCAGAAATCCATAAGCCCATCGGCCTCAAACATGTCGCCTATCCGCTAGCAGTTGGCTGCCTGCCAGGTCATTCACCGACACTTCTACTTTTGCTTTGAAAGTGTGAAAACTCAATTATTATCATAAACAATACTAAAGTTGTGAAAACAATAATCATACACAATATTGTGTCCTGTACCCTTTTCCAATAACATTGGTTAGGATACAAGTTACTAATTGAGTTTGCACACTTTCAAAGCAAGTAGACATGTTGGTGAATATGTCCCACGTGACATTTCTTTGACTTGTTTCACTTACTCTTGTTTCTTGTGGGTAATCAGGGTGGTGTTGTATACATAAAAAGCAAGTGACAATTAAGTCAAGCCTTTAAATTTTTACCACACAGGGTACTCAGTGACAACCTGACTTATGCTCCGTCCACCATTATGTGCAGTCTGGAGGCTATATTGCGCTTGTCAATCAGCGAACAGAACACCAACCATGTTCTGATGGCTGATAAAGGTGTCGAGAAGGCCATAAGGAACTCCATGATTTCCTTAATTAGAGGCACAAAAAACTCTACAGCAGCTTGCACAGTGAAGTAGTGGCCTATGGAAGGTAGGTATCCATGCACAGCCATTGAAAGGTTTACCTTAACGGTAGCTCCACCTCAGTCAATTTCCCAATATTACTTTTTGGTGTAGTACAACGTGAAGCAATCAGGAAAACACAGGGCTGACTGAGATGGGCAGTGGGGACAGTAAACACAACTCTCCTGCCTCTTTCGATGCGTAGAGCATACTTTACAACAACAACATGGTCGATCCTTTTTAGGTGTTGCAGGAATGCGATTAGTAAAGTATCACTCCTTTAGTCTTGCCACATCCTCCAGAGCATATGAACAGGTGGCTGCTGCTTCTGTAGCAGTAAGACTTTCAACAACTGACAACAGAAAGTCAAGGGAAGACATGAGTGTTCCTGGGGTTGTCAGATGATAAACAACATACGCATTGATATTGCCATCTCGTTCAGGTGGGTAAACAGTTTCTTGTACCAAGTGCAAGTTTTACAACTCGCATTGTATGGCTGAAGAACTTGGTCGTTCTTATCCACTCCGACCATGTACTTGTTGTGATCAAGTATGTGGGTTGGCTTGTGAACTTCGGCCATCTGCTCTCAAACCATGATGGGAGAAGTGCTCTCATCATGAACTGTAGTGAGCATGTAGAAATCACGCCTATCCAAGAACTTGACTGTGAGTAGTTTATTGGAACGCAAGGCAGTGCTCGGGGATTTCAGGAGCTTCTTACAAACAAGTTCCTGTAGGAATCCTTTGCAGCGACGACAAACTGTACCACAAGCCACAGTGCCAGCTTTGTACAGCTCACTGAACAGCTCTAGTCCTGCATAGAAATTGTCCACATAAAGGTTATAACCTTTATGAAAAAAAAGGCTGGACAAACTCCCACAGAATCTGCTCTGTGACTCCAGGCGTAGGAGGGCAACCTGCAGGGTTGAGTGGAGTCCTTCCCTGTATACACTCTCAAGCTATACACATAGCCAGTCAAGCTCTCACACAGCATGTACAGCTTGATGCCATAGCAAGCTCGTTTGCTCGCAATGTACTGCCTGGACAGCAGCTGCCCTTTGTACAGAATCAAGGACTCAACAATTACTATATTCTTTCCAGAAGTATAAACCTCTGGAATCCTGCCAGACAAATGTTCTACCACAGGCCGAATTTTGAACAACCTATCATGGTCTGGATGGTCGCGGGGAAATGCAGCAGAATTGTCATTGAAATGGAGCATGCGTTGCAAAAGCAAAAAACAGTATCTACTCATGCACGGTGCGAAGATGGGGTATCTCCAAACCGTGTGAGTAGACCAGTAGGCGAGCAAGGGTGGTTTATGCACTACCCCCATTTCGAGGGTAAGGCCCAAAAATTTCTTCAATTCCCCTAATGAAGTGGGAGTCCGCTTGTGTGACCTAGAAAGATGCCAGAGAGTGCCCCCATGCTCCCTCAGAAATTGTTTGGCTGCACAATTTTCTCAAGGAAGTCAACATCCAAAAACAGATGGACATAGTCAATTGGCAAGAATCTGGCTGTATCGACTTTACATCCAGTGTGACCAGTGGATGGCAGAATTTGGTGCTGAACTAAATTGGGGGCTGCCAAGAGAGCCCTATGTCTGTGCTTGCCGCCGCACGTGCCTGCTCTCTGGGTTGGTCTAACCTGCTACTGTTGTCCCACTGCATAGACTGTGCTTGCGAAGGGACAGCACGACTATCATCATTGTGTCCCTCAGAATCACTGGGAGACGTGTCGTCAGATGGAACTGCACCGACTAAAAAATCACTCCCAGATTCTGCTCCATCGTCCTCTCCTTCATATGGTGTCTCAGTATCTGCTGTCTCAGTCTCTGATTCAGCCTCAGAGCTGGACTCCCGAACCAGATTTAGGGCCTGGGCAGCATTTGTCCAACCAGACGCCATCTCGGCTAGTGCCAAAAACTGTCCTTCTAAAACACTATCCTACATATAAGGCAGATGGGCTGTTGATTTGAAACAGTAGGTGGGTGTGTGCGTGAGTGATGTGTGCAACAGTAAATAATGACGAAGTCACCTTACTTTGCCTTCTTTCCAAAATCAGCAGTTTCTCCAAAAACACTAAAAAAGAAAAAAAAAAGACACAGTATTACTTCACCTTGCCACATACCCATCATCACGCCTTTTGCGGTGGCGGGACCCAGTGCAACAGTCATTTTGGCGCCCCCCCTCCCATGACCTCCAATAAACATCTGTTATTCATTTCCAAGATGCCCACAGGTGAACCTGCACTTTACAAATACACGCTATGTTATGACCTCCTATTTGGATTGCCTCACTACCACCCAACAAACATGCCCCTCATTTCTCCATAGCCCCTCTCTCACATACATTTTATTTGTTTTAAAGTGCTGGTAATGTCTGGCTTTACTAATCCACTCAGCTATCCATATAAAGTACAGATCTCTCTCTCTAGCAGGAACATAATCGCAAGCGTAATCTTGACATTTTTATTGCTGCCTGAAAGCTGTATATATATACATATATATATATATATAACATATATATAATATATGTTGTATATATATATGTGTGTGTGTGTATATATGTATATATATATATATATATACATATATACACACACAAATATATATAGGGCGACAGATATCTCTCTCTCTTTACATATATATATATATATATATATATATATGTATATATATATATATTTATATATACAGAGAGAGATAGAGAGAGAGAGAGAGAGAGAGAGACAGAGAGAGAGAGAGAGAGAGAGAGAGAGAGAGAGACTGTATATATATATACAGAGATCACTTTGTTATATAAGTGTGGTTTCCCATGGGGCCAATTGCGGCCCCCAGGGAAACCACACATGTATAAAAAAAAGTGATCTCTTTGGGCCTGAATATGAGTTTGGTGGTCCTCCTGCGGAGCACCACGTCAGCCCTCCTGCGGAGCACCACGTCAGCCCTCCGCGGGAGGACCGCCAAACCCATCCACACACCGCCCACTAGATTAAGAGTTTAATCCTGATCTGGTGGGCGGTCCCACGGCGGTGCCTTTCAGATGCTCGTAGCAGAGTTTTAGAAAGGCACCGCCATGGGACCCCCACAGCACGTTCCTGCATGGGAAGAAATGCACCATGTTGTGCATTCCTTTCAGCACAGGAACTGGTGGTGCAAACATACAGGGGAGCACAACATCTGCCCCCATGCATACTTCCCCAGGCACTGAGGAGAAAGGGGGTCCTCTAAGGGCCCCCTGAGTTGCCTCTCTACCACCCTTTCCACGGCGGGCTCACCAACATTGAAAGGATGGCGGGGAGGCAACTCGTAATATGCTGGGCGGTGCCACAATGGCACCGCCTGCATATTGCAGCCTCTGACCACTGCGCCACTGCCACGGGATCATGGATCCCCGGTGGTTGCAGCAGTCCTGTGGCAGTTCGACCGCCACACTTGTAATACAGCGCATGGTGCACAGTGTGTCAGTGGCAAGACCGCCACCACGGCTATGGCGGTCCTATGGACCGGTGTAGTCTTAATTAGGCCCTATATATATCTTTATATATGTAGAGAGAGATCTCTCTCTCTCTCTCTATATATATATATATATATATATATGAAACCAGAATCCCAAAGAACGACCACGGTGGGCCAAACAAGGGCACAGACTCCAGTTGAAGATGCAATAAAGAGAATTTATTGTCTTAGCATGTCAGGATGCACATGCGCTCATAGACTGCATCACCCTTGATAAAGAGAAACCTCTCGAAACGCGTCGGGCGCAGTCTAATGCTTGAAAGGACTGGTGAGAAAGACTTTCCATACCACGAATAAAGGTTTCTTACGGGGGGAAACCGTCTTGTGTTCGAGTGCAGCTCAATAGTTGGTCATCCCAACCGAGCAGAATATATATATATATATATATATATATATATATATATATATATATATATATATATATATATATATATTTATTTTCCTTTTAAGCCACCGACAGTGCAGTGATATGTGTATGTATATCTATTTATTTGTCAGTCTGTTCTCCTTAGGATGCTACTTTCTTCATGTCCAGTGGAGTACTTTGTCTAGGTCTATGGTAATGGGTGAAAGGCTAACAAGGGTTTTTTTTTCATGTAATTATTGACACTATAAAAAGACATCATTGGTCCTAGCGTGTCATGGCAACACGGCCGAAACGCGTCATGCTGGTCTGCACATAATAAAGAATACTGCATAATTACTTTTTGGCACGCTGTGGTCTGTACCTGCGTCCGAAGATTTGGAGTTGACAGGATTGTGGTGCTGCTCATTATTCTTGGCGGAGAACAGCCGTCTCTGCCTTTACGGACCCTCCCTGTGTACTGTGGCTGATTTGACAACGGCTGACAACGCGGAAGCAGTATCTCGAGTGACCCGGAAGGAGTGGATTACAAACCAGCCCCCCGCAGCTGAGAGTGTATTGCAACTCGAACCCGGGCGTCCATCCAAGGAAAGGTGATCTGAAGGCGTCGGAGGACACTGACGGATTTTCCAGATCCTTGGAGGGTAAGCGGTGTTCACTGCATTTTGTCGGCATTTGCGGGCAACGGGGATAGTGCCTGAAATTAATCAGATACTTGCTGCCTTATTGGTGGCAGTAATCTCAGTATTATTCAGATTTATTACGGCAAGAATGACCTCACCAGCGGACGCGCTACGGGACCGGTAGGCCGTAGCGGATGCCCTGTTTGAAAATCTTCCTGAGATTGTAGATATACCTAAGGGAAACAATAAAATCCCTCAAGCGTCTAATGATGTAAAGACTCAACTTAAAAACTTAGAAAAACTACTCCGCACAGAGCTGACTAAGTGGTGGGAGAAACGCTCACTTGAGAAGTACAGAGAGGTGGGACGGGTACCACGCGGGTTAAGGGTTTTGATTGCCCCTTCATTTGAAAACCCGTTAATGCTAAAAGAGTGGGCTACAAATAATCTTGAAGCATCGATGAACATGGTTTCAATATTAATAAAATATGCAGAGATTGATCGAGAAGAAATATTGAAACAGATTGATTCTCTCAACCAGATGTTGGCAGCACAAGAACAACAAGATCTTATTCGAAAAAGTAGGGCTGAAATTGACTTACTCCTCAAAAAACATGAGGAAACCATTAAGGCTCGGAAAATATTCAAGTTTGCTAGGGACAAACGTGACTATGATTCTGGAAGAATCTTTACATTTGCGCGCAAATTTGACACAGTCAAAAGGCAGGCCATGGGACCGAAAATATCAGTGGCCACAAACATGAATGCGCAAGAACCTGAACCTGCGGATACAGAATACAGTTCGGCAGCGAGCAGCACAGGGTCAGAGGATGGTAGCCCTAGCAATTCCGCATCTATAATTCCGAGCAACTTCACACCATCAGAAGAGCTTTGTTTTTTAGTAGAAGATCGCCGCCAAACACTGCGTCAAAGTACTCAGGCGAAGAGAGGCACAGAAGGAGAAACGAAACCAGAAAACAAAGGCGCAAATGCAAAATCAGGCAACAACAACAGGGGCAGATGGCGCAACAAGAACAGAAAAGACCATTAGTACCCGATAATACTGTCATTAATCTGACTGACATTGATCTTGACACTGCAGAGACCCAACTACTAGCATTGGGTTTGTCTTTCTGTCCACCCAATGGATTTAAGTATGTTCAAACCACGATCGATGTCTTCGAGTTCATACGGAAACTTAAACTACTGAAACATTTTAAATTGAACAAAGCCACAGACACTGCATCTAGGGTACAGTCATCTGATAAACCCAGTAAAATCTTACAAGTATCTGATATTTCAGTCTTAAAAACGATGCATGCCCTTGCTGGGAATTCAGAGAATATGGAATATTCTACTCAAGAGGAGCTTTTGAATCTTGGTACTACGGGCAATCTTCCTTCAGTGAGTCCATTCCGCCCGACCTCAACGTTCATCCCCCTTATGCCAAAGGACGCGATCGATGTGTTTAGTGATTGCGTCATTAACGACTTAAAAACTTTGAATCGAAAAGTTTTAAAGACCATCAAACATCGATCGTACAAAGATAAGCAATACTCAGCCTTGATGGAAAAACTTAATGAAAATGCTGATGTAATCGTGGCCAAGGCGGATAAAGGGGGCAACATTGTGCTGTGGCCTAGAAATCAATATCTAGATGAGGCTTATCGCCAGCTAAATGATGCTACATGTTACAGAAGGGCCACAGCAGGTGATATGAGACAAGTAAAGACGTCAGTCCATGATCAACTAGGACACTGGAAAAGAGTTGGACTTTTGAATAAAAACGAATACTGCTTTTTGAAGGTTGATTTCCCTATTACACCGATTTTCTATTTCATCCCCAAAGTACACAACTCCGGGGAGACCTATTATATCAGCCCAAAAAAGTTTATTTGAAACAATGTCTAAATATGTTGACTACTTCTTACATGAATTTGTTGAAGAATTGCCGTCCTACATCAAAGACACTGGGCATTTTTTATCCATTGTGCAATCTATCACGTGGCAGGATGATTATTTATTTATAGTCATGGATATATGCTCCTTGTACACGAGCATACGACACAATGATGGTCTCAATGCAGTTAAGTTTTATCTGGATAAAAGAAGCATTAATTTTTATCAACATAACATCATGCTACTGCATATGATTGAATTATGTTTGAACAATAATTATTTTAAGTTCAACAATGAGATCTTCCAGCAACTGCAGGGTGTAGCCATGGGGGCCTGTTTCTCTCCCAGCTATGCATGCTTACATGTAGGCTGGTGGGAGGAGCAGGTCCTCAGGCGCACCCACAGGATGATATATGATGCTCATGTCATCCATTGGTGGCGATTCATTGACGATGTTTTTGTTATCTGGAAAGGAACAGTTGAATCTGCCAATGAATTCATAAAATGTGTCAATGATAATCTGCTCAATTTGGAATTTACAGCTCAAATTAGTGATAGGATGGTTAATTTTCTTGATGTTGAGCTATATATAGCTAACAATACAATTCAAAGTAAACTTCACAGGAAGAGCACAGCGGGCAATTCTATACTCCACGCCCAGAGCTCCCACCCCCACCATCTAATAAAGAGCATACCATATGGGGAATTTCTCCATATTAGGCAAATCTGTAGCTCTGATTCAGATTGTGTTACATGCCAAAATGATTCTTTTTAAGATTTCTAGCCCGTGGGTACAAAAGCAAAGACCTTGAAACAGCACGAGAGAGAGCTAACAAACAGAGTCGTGATGACTATTTGGGAACAGTAACTAACAAAGCTATGGGCAGTCCTAGTGACACTACTATATCTCAGAGCCAAGACCATGTGCGGTTAATAACTACTTTTTGCACTCAGGACAAGGAAATAAGAAAGATCATCTACAAGAATTGGCCAATCATTAAAACAGACTTAACTATGTCACAATTAGTGCCAAATCTTCCTCAGATAACGTTTAGACGTGCTCCCTCTATGAGGGATGCATTGGTAAGAACTAATCCTGAGGTGGTCACTACTAATAATTGGCTATCAAACCGTACAGGCTTCTTTAAGTGTATTACGTGTAGAGCCTATAAATTTGGGGTGAATACCTGTGAATTCAATAACGTATTTGAGTCAACCCCAACTAAAATAAAAGGTTTTTTTACATGCAAGACGGACCATGCAGTATACGTACTAGAATGTTCTTGTAAATTGAAGTATGTTGGGAGCACTAAGTTACAGGTATTTTCCCGTATCCTTCAACACTTACGAGCTATTGTTAATTCGGATTCCAGTTACCCAGTAGCTCGTCATTTTAAGTTAGCTCATCATAATAATCTCAGTGACTTGTCATACTATGTCATTGATGCAGTACCCAGATTACTGAGAGGAGGGAACAGGGAAAAGAAACTGAGACAATTGGAATCCCATTGCATACTTCTACTCGACACCAGGATGCCTAACGGGCTTAACACAGGGGAGAATTGCATAACTTTTTATAATCTTGAGACTTGATGTATTACTGTTCTAATTAATTTTTTGGATGGATTTTATTGTGGGCATTTTTTGGTCGGTCTTTTGGTCAGTCCTTTTTCTACTGTTTTAACCGGGTTTTAACTTATGGGTTTTTACTTGGTTGGTGCTGTGGCTTTTGTACTGGAATTTTAGACGGCTTTTATGTGCTACACTATTTATCCTCCGCTTTGTGCACTTTACCCCACGTAACTGAGAATCTGCTGGGATAATAATTGACATGTCAGGTTTCTTGGATAGTTTTGTTGTTTTAAGCACTAGCACTTTACATACCACACGTACTTGTAGAGAATGGAATCTCTTGCTACCTTGCGTATTTGCACCTGTGCACTTGCACTTTAAAAACGTAGGTGATATCGCTGCTCCAGCCTTCGGGTGATCACATGTATTGGATAGACTCACCACAAGGTCACTGCCCTTGTACGCTTTAAAGAGTATACATTGTCCCTTTTTCACTATTCATGAGTAATCACTAATAAAGGATTTATCCTTGAAGTAGGGAATTAAGCCTAAGCCATTTTGACAAAGGATTTGACTATGACAGGGTAATCATGAATATGAAAGGTGGAGCCCGTTGCTTCATCGTGCAATTTCTATTTACTGTGAACTGTAAGGCAGTGTCCATCACTCGTACGTGACGAAACTCACACGTTAAAATTGTGTTTTGTACTTGTAGGTTGTGCTACTACAAAAACATACTCCGTAGGTTTAGACGCTTTTTGGTTCCTATTTCAGGTACGCTCTAACAATTATATATATCAGGCTTTATCCGCTACAACCTGTCTGAATTGTTCGCATGTATTTTAAAACCCACGGTCTAACTATGAAAGGAATAGCGACCTTAAGAATGAATTAACATATTTTATTATTTTCACAAACATTTTTGCACATTGTATTTTGCACTATCTGGTGTTATGTATTTGTGTAATACTAGCCCATTCCAATTACCATTCTGCTGTGTACAAAATTGATATCATCATTATTTTTTTCAGGACTAAGGAGATCGTATACAATATTGTGAGTTCACTGTGTGGTAATTATTTGGACTGAAGTAGTTAATTTATAAGAATATGTAATGATTGATTATTTATTTGTCAGTCTGTTCTCCTTAGGATGCTACTTTCTTCATGTCCAGTGGAGTACTTTGTCTAGGTCTATGGTAATGGGTGAAAGGCTAACAAGGGTTTTTTTTTCATGTAATTATTGACACTATAAAAAGACATCATTGGTCCTAGCGTGTCATGTGATCAAGGCCGTGGCAACACGGCCGAAACGCGTCATGCTGGTCTGCACATAATAAAGAATACTGCATAATTACTTTTTGGCACGCTGTGGTCTGTACCTGCGTCCGAAGATTTGGAGTTGACAGGATTGTGGTGCTGCTTCGTATATCTATATATATATATATGTATATATATATATATATATATATATATATATAGAGAGAGAGAGAGAGAGTCTCTCTCTATATATAGATCACTTATTTTTATAGATGTGTGGTTTCCCTTGGGGCTGATCGCACACATCTATAAAACAAATTAGATCACAAGGGCCGAGCCCCTGGCAATTTCGCCATTTTTTTCATTATTTGTAACCCATGGGCAAACAAACATATATATTTTTTTAATTAATGTCCTGGGGGGGGGGGGGCGTGCACAAGGGCAGCCTACTTTCCCCCAGATGACACCCCTGGTGTCTAGTGGGGTTTCCTGGCCTTGGCCTTGGAGACTCTCCCCTTTCAAACAAGACCTCCCTGAAAGCTGGGGAGGCCTTTTTTCGCCTGTTTTGCCAACTGAAATTGAGAGTGGCCTTAACAGCTGTTTCCTCGGCTCCGGCGGGGGAAATCTGTTGACTGCTGAAGTCGCAGATGAGTGAGAAGGGGGGTGGGGAGAGACGTGGAAGTGATTCCGCTCTCCCCTCGGGGTGGTTAAAAGAAAAAGCAACCTCTGGGGATTTTAGGCAGCCCTCCCTGGTGTCAGCCAATGGCTGTTCCACGCACCAGGGAGGTAGAGCATGTGTTGGCCATTGGCCAACACACGATCCAAAAGAGTTATACATGGCTACAGCAAAAACTAATGAACAGAATTGCACCAAATTGGGCAGGAAGCTAGATCTTAGTCCTGAGATTACTCTTTTTGTGATCTGGTGTGAATCGGTTAGTAGTTAAATTTAGGGTAAAAAATCTGTCATATGAGAGAGATATCACAGTGGAGAGGCCAGTTCCACTATAGGCATCTGCCATGCAAGAGAGGGTTCTATGGGTATAGGCTAGTCTCTCCACACACCCTACTGTGCACAAGTGTCATCTGAGAGAGGGGTCTCAGTGGAGAGGCTAGTCCCTACCCACACCAAACTATGCATACCCATCATCTTAGACAGAGGTCTCAGCACAGGGCAGTCCCTCTCCACACCCTGCTTTCGGCACATGTCATCCAAGACAGAGGTCTCAGCGGAGAGGCCAGTCCTTTTTCACACTCTACTATGGACACCTGACTTAAACACAGGATATTTTCTTCAGCTATTCTACCATACATGCACACAAAAACTAATTAATTTACCTAAAAATAAACTCGAAATTCACTGAAAAAAACAAAGGTTTTAGTTAGATGAATTTTTCAATGACAACATTAACGTTTGAACTTTAAAAAACACAGAAATTCACCAGTTATAGTTAGCAGCAACTATAGCTTTTGCCCCCACCATGCACCATGCACTGCTTATGACCTCACATATTACATCACTTCCCAAATGACATGTTCAATGACATCATTTATGACATCACTGATGGCATCACTTAATGAGTGTGTTAGATTGTTTTATAGTTTACATAGTAGTGAGTGACTACTTAATTACTTTTCTATCTAATTTTGTACAACCTGGGTCCAGTTAATGGGCATAGGTGTAAGTGTTTTCAAAACACATGTGCTCCTAATGCACCAATGGTGTGTAGAGGTATTGAACACAGGAAATCTTTGTTTTGAAGGTATGTATGCAAGGTCTGTACACAGGTGACAGTTGACTTGTGTTCATTATGATCCACACAGGTTTTTTGGTTCTCTCAGAAAAAGTTCTGCAGCACACATAGAAAGAGGAAAATACAAAAAAGATTGTTTTTGTGCCGCAAGGTGTCCCTTCCTGCACAAAAACAATCTTGTCTGTAATGCAGGCACCCTTGCACCATGGTGCAAAGGTACCTGCGTGGGCTCTAGGCAGCACTCAGTGTGCCATCGCAGGGAGAGAGCTGTAATGCATCATATCTTAGTAGATATGGTGCATTCCTGCCCTCTCTGACTCACCCAGTGCAGCAAGTTGACTTGCTGTGTTGCATTGCGCAACATTTTGATAAATCTGCCCCCATGTTCACAGCAGACAAAGCTCATTTCAGGGTTTTTATTGATAATGTGTGCCACTCACATAAATAAATTCACTTTTTGGACCAGAGCGTGCCTGCGTCTACTGTCTTTATTTCCAAAGAGTGGGCATGGTTTCTCTGTACACTCTTGGCTGTGAACTGCGCATGAGGTCCACAGAAAAGTCGGTCATGTTGCCACTGTGCCAGCATGACAGGGAGGGTAGAGAACTATACGATTGAAAGGGAAGTGGAGTGGACATCAAGTGAATCATAAATTACAACCTGTATTGTGTTCCTGGCTGAGCCAGGTGCATGCTTGGGCTTTAAGCGATGTTAGTCACTAGATTAGCCTCATATCATGGGTTTTGACATCCTCTGTGACTTGATGTTGCTAACACAGTTTCTGTCTCCGTGAGGGGCAGTAGGCAAAGGGAGACTGACTTATTCAATCAATAGAAATATTTTCCGAAGTGAAGTCAGTGAGCTAGCAATATAATTGTAGAAAACAAACAATGTGTAGGAAAGAGAACTGATTAATGGAGGAGTTTGAAGGGAGGAATAGGATTGGTTAATCAGACAGCAGAATGCTTGAATGCCGCTTTGTAGAGACAACTACATGGTATTCTTTATCTTTCCCCCTTTCAAATAAATCGAAGAGAGCCAAAACATCGGTCAAGAGGGGGAAAGTTGCCAGCAGCACGGACAGGGCCCAAGGAGGTGATGAAGCTGGCTGTGATGCTATTCCAGCCAGAGAAGACATTCCTGCTGGTGTTGGTAAGCAATGTTTAGTATTTATTTCTCACTTTAACTATTCACACCTAGTGTGTAATATGGCATTCTGTATTTTTCATTTTCATCCTTCAATGTTCGTTATGCCCCCTATTTCCTTGTGTTTTCTATAATTCCCGTTTCCATTAGTGACATCCTCCTGTCTGTATCTTTTTCCCACCCCACTGTTATGGTGACAGAAACCTTTACCTCACTCCTCTTGCCGCATATTTATGCACCAACTCTGTATGGTGCAGTACATGAAGGGAGACTGACTTTGCCCATAGCTTTTAGAGTGTCAAAATGTCAAAACTTTATAATGCAAGGTGGAGAAGCAATCTACTATTTTTTGTTTAGGGTTGAACAGAAGTGAAGTAAAGGGTTGCTTAGTCATGCACTAGATTTGTTTGCTTCTAAAATGCCCTTTTTTAAAAGAGTGCCGTCTACTTTGTTTCCTCGTTTCAGGACAGTCCAACACCACCGAACCGTAGGAACCGAAGTAGCCTCCACACCTGCCATTCCTGTTGGCGCTGTTGGTAAGTCATGTGGAGAAATTTCTGCCTCTAAACTACTATGCGTTAGGATCTCCTGTATTTTCTCTAACTTCCCCTATCTATTTTAGTGTCCGTTTGAAAGACGCAAAACTGCCTCCTTGTGCTTTCTTTTATATTCCCCAAGTTTCTGCTGCTGACTTCCTATCTGTCACTTTCTTCTTCTCTCTTTTTTAGTAAACTTTCTCTTGTCCCTCTTTGACATGTCTTGTGTTAACAGAGGATTGTTGGTAATGTATAGAGGAACATAGACTTAAGTATACTATTCACACACCGTGTAGGTTGACAGAAGTCATTATTGAGTTAACAGCCCATACATCAGGTACAGGCTAGAGATGTTTATCATGGACCCTAACAGGATTTCATGTCATACAAGGTTCCATGATGTCATGGTGAGTCATCATGACATCACGGCATGGCAGGATATATATACCATCATACGTCTTTTCCATTCCCTTCCACCTCATCATTGTTTGTTTTTCTGATCCTTTCGGACCCATATCCCAAACAATATTATTTAAAAAATACTGTATATTGCGTTGAATGTTTGACTACTAATTTGGTCCATTAAACCTTTCAAAGTGATACTTTTGGATGGTAGATAAGATAGATAATCCAGCATTGGTGATATATTGCTCGTGTAACTTGGGCAAATGAATGTGATAGTTACTTACAGCTTACCACCTAAATATGTGCTATATGTTTTGTTCTAGGACCAGAAGTTCACCAGGTTCCTGCTGAGCATGGCAGAGACCACCACCCAGTGGAAAGGAGAGGACCAGCTGCTGGGACAATTAGTAAACCACTTTCCTTTCTGAGTGGCAGCTACTGCATTTGTTAATGCATTCCTCCCTTTCTTCCAAGCCCACTTTACAATCCTTTTATAAATTATCCAGCCTCCTATGTTTCTGTCTCATCCTCCCTACCATACAACTGTTAGAAGACATGGTGCAGTGCCCACTCTCCTATAACTTGCCCTATTCTTCTTGTCCCACTCAGCCTATAAATTGCAAATTCCATCTCAATATGTGCCACGTTTCTCCCACAGTTTCTGCCTGAGTGACTATTTTTCTGTCTGTGGAGAAGTGTGGCTCAATGGTTAGAGCGGCAGACCCTGATGCAGAGGTCTAGCCCGGGACCAGGGTTCAATTCCCGCCTCGGCGGGTCTTGGGCTCAATTTCCTCGGACCTGATAATTCTCGCCTCGGTGCCTATTCTGATCATGGGTCCCACTCTGCAACTCTGGGCAATAGCTTGCTTAATCTCCACAACGGCCCCCACAACGCTAGGATGCCTGGCTTCACCTTGGGGGTGCCCAGGAGTGGGCATCTCACAGGGAAAGGCCAGGAAGGGTTCCACAGCGGTATGCGTACAAGCGCCTGAGATACCCCTTCGGGGGTCGATTCGGGCGCTATACAAATACTACTACATTTACATTTACATTTACATTACTGTTCCATCTTCTGCCACCCATTAATCAAGCAACTAATCCTACTTGTATATACCCAACCAGTCCACAGCCAAAAATAAATGAACCTATCCCAAGACTTGCTATTTGTCTTACCTAACCTTACCCTGCACTGTTGCTTACTTGCCCCATAGAGAATGGAAAATGTATTTTGTAGAGCATTATTTTGCATAGTGGGTGTAGTGTGGCACTGAGTCTGGAGTCATACTCAGGTTGGAATATAAGAGGGAAAAGGATTAATTGGAATTTAGGATGACACGTACCAGCTGTCCCAAGAAAACATGCTGCCTCTACAGGATTTAACTATTAATGTTGCACATCATAGTCAAGTAAATTGTGCAGCATTTATTGAATGTGCCATATTCATCAGTGGCAATAAGTGTTCATATTTGACAGCTCATTCACCAGGCCCCAGAGCCCATAGAAACTCTATAGGAGGCAGGCACGAAAAAAAAGAAATTAAAAACATGGTTAAAAACCAACAGTAAACTGAACTACAATCAGCCACAAGCACAAAAAATATCAGGAAAAGTGAAAAAATGCCATAAAACCTCATATTTAAAAAGTGATGTAAAGGGATTGAAGCACACACTGGCTGCACAATATGGTAGATGCAACCTCATCCGCCACATGTTTACTGAAGAAAAACGCATGGAAGACAAAAACAAATTGGCCACCAAATACACACACACTGACTGGCTACACAAAATGGTGGTCGCTGCATGGCTAGCAAAAAAAGGAGGCATACAGAACAAAGACAAAATGGCCACCGTGACCACACAAACACCAGCAACACAAAATGGCCTCTGCTGCATGACCAGCAAAGAAATGGCATGGAGAACAAAGAACACATGCCAGCCTATGGCAATGGCAAACATACACACTGGCAAAAAAAACAAAAGCACCAAATAAAAGCTGTTGCCCCACGGCCCACAAAAAATTAACTGGGGCAGGTGAAAATTGAAAATAATACATAAAATAATTGCTGGCGACCCACCAGACCCCAGGGCGCATGGGGACTCTGGGTGCCAGCACACAAAAAAATGAAACATGATTGAAAACCAACAATACTCTGTACTACAATCAGCCATAAGCACAAATAAATATATAAGGAAAAAAGAAGAAAAATGTCATAGGCCTCTTCTATCAATGGTCCTCGGAAATGACTTTTAAAATTGGAGTAAACAGATTGAAGCACACACTAGCCTCACAAAATGGTGGAAGCTATCTCATCACCACATGGCCACTGAAGAAAAAGGCATGGAGGACAAAAGCAAAATGGATGCCAATACACACACACACACACACACACAGACACACACACACACACACTGACTGGCTTCACAAAATGGTGGTTACCGCATGACCAGCAGAGAAGGAGGCATAAAGAGCAAAGGCAAAATGGCCACCGTGACCACACACACCAGCTACACAAAATGGCCACTACTGTATGGCCAAGAAAGAAAAGGTGTGGAGAACAAAGAACACATGCAAACCTAAGGCAAAACACACACTGGCTACACAAAATGGCCACAGCCACATGCCCGGCAAAGAAATGGCTTGGAAAACAAAGAAGACAGTTGCCCTGTCCAGCCTGGTGCACCCTGCCCCCTCAGAAAAAACATCTTGTAGCTTCCAAGGAAAGGATTACAAAGATATATCATCAGGAATAGTATCAGCAGACCAAAAACAAAATAACCGACTTTTTGTATTTAATCCATAGCCATCCACAACCCCCTACTTGTTTTTCAAAAGCTCAACAGCAATGAGAATGTGAAAAATAATAACATACATCAAAAATACACCTGAGGCTTAGCACAGAGCAGACTAGGCCTCAAACAGGAAAACAACACCATAGTAAAATGGCAAGCAAATCAATATGCCATTAAAATGACAGTAAACCCACACAAAACTTGAGAAAATTTAAATTCCATTTAACCCTAGGCCGCCACCATCAAAAAAGTAAGCAAATTTCTATTTCCCCTTAAAAAACATTAATCCCACATGGTCCCCCTTACTTTAGCCCAAGTTCAGGCTACCCACCAACAAAGATACAAAATAAAAAAAATAGTGGGGCATGACCTCCCTCAAACAGGAAACTTTTTCCGATGTGCTGCATTGAACTTACTAGATTGCTCCCAAAAAGTTAAGATTCCAATGGTGTGGATACAGCATGAAAAGAAAGAGAGTGATGCTTTCTCTCCAAAATACAAATCAAAAGTGACCCAGGGCTGGAAAAAGCAGAGGGAGGAGTCTTCAGGACAGGAGGAGGGAGTTGCTACAATATGTAGAGGAGCATTTCAGTCTCGATAGCACTTCTTTCCTGTTAAAAAAAGGTTTAAAGTGCATTTCACACTGACAAAAAGCCCAGTCTTTTTAGGTAATATTTAAACTTGAAAATGAATTTCGAGTTGATTTGCCAGTTGCTTGGGTAGAAAATGTACTTGAAATGCTGCCCCTCGACTGCCCTCATTAAAAGTACTGCTGCTCGTGCTCTTGAATGGCCTCTGAACATTCGTTTTCGCACTCTCACATTACGTTGTTTCAATGCATCTCACGGTCTCAGCAGTCTAATGTTCCCCAAATAAGAGAATTAGTTACCAATGTGGTGTTGTGGAGTTGCAATCAGTAATTCCACGTCACAAGAGTAACGCAGAATTATCGAATTATGACAGAGCAAGTAAAATTACGGCCAGGTCTACTTTTAAGTTTTACATGTCCTAGTAGTGAAAAAACCTTAAAATCATTTTTCACTACTATAAGGCATAACTCTCCCATAGGATAACATTGGGTTACATTATTATATTTAATAAGTGCCAACTTTCGAATGGGAGCAAGTAGGAATGTCGAGTTTGGCATCTAACGAATTCTAATTTAAAACCCTTTTTATTGGTAAAGTTGAATTTTAAGTCACAATTCTGAAAATGCCACTTTTAGAAAGTTGTGAAACAAAGGAGTATGCTGTTCCTATGAGGGTATGAAAAGAAGAAGGGAGAGAGGAGGAAAAAGTGTGTAATCCAGGTGCTAAATAGAGAGTGCGTAATAGCACTGGCAGTGCTCCAATAAGGAGCAAGGGCCCTCACACACCCTGAGGGGTCTGAGGGGTCCATCATCCCCTTTGGTTTTGCTATGTTCGCCCTAAGTTGGCTGGGTATGCCCAGACGTGGGTCCCTTGCTCACTTTGCCACTGGATTCAAGATAGCCTGGCTGATGACGGCTGTAAGCCAGAAACCGGTCCCAGGATGCTTGTTTCCGGTCCAGGGAAGACATGGCTTGGCAGTTCGGGCTGGACTGTTCCCATGAGGCACAGGGTCAGACTGATTTGCATATGGCCATGTCTGAACTGGGGTGGCGGAGTGAGCTAAAGAATGGTGATGGATTAAACCCAGATCAGTTGACTGGAGGTGAGTGCTTGCAATGTTCAACACTCCGTCCATCATCCCCTTTGGTTTTGCTATGTTCGCCCTAAGTTGGCAGGGTATGCCCAGACGTGGGTCCCTTGCTCACTTTGCCACTGGATTCAAGATAGCCTGGCTGCTGACGGCTGTAAGCCAGAAAACGGTCCCAGGATGCTTGTTTCCGGTCCAGGGAAGACATGGCTTGGCAGTTCGGGCTGGACTGTTCCCATGAGGCACAGGGTCAGATTGATTTGCATATGGCCATGTCTGAACTGGGGTGGCGGAGTGAGCTAAAGAATGGTGATGGATTAAACCCAGATCAGTTGACTGGGGGTGAGTGCTTGCAATGTTCAACACTCCGTCCATCATCCCCTTTGGTTTTGCTATGTTCGCCCTAAGTTGGCAGGGTATGCCCAGACGTGGGTCCCTTGCTCACTTTGCCACTGGATTCAAGATAGCCTGGCTGATGACGGCTGTAAGCCAGAAACCGGTCCCAGGATGC
This sequence comes from Calotriton arnoldi, assembly GCA_963921515.1. Lineage (NCBI taxonomy): Eukaryota > Metazoa > Chordata > Amphibia > Caudata > Salamandridae > Calotriton > Calotriton arnoldi. The sequence goes on along the minus strand of CAWUFW010003003.1, from coordinate 1,847,136 downwards.
TTGTTTCCGGTCCAGGGAAGACATGGCTTGGCAGTTCGGGCTGGACTGTTCCCATGAGGCACAGGGTCAGACTGATTTGCAAATGGCCATGTCTGAACTGGGGTGGCGGAGTGAGCTAAAGAATGGTGATGGACTAAACCCAGATCAGTTGACTGGGGGTGAGTGCTTGCAATGTTCAACACTCTGTCCATCATCCCCTTTGGTTTTGCTATGTTCGCCCTAAGTTGGCAGGGTATGCCCAGACGTGGGTCCCTTGCTCACTTTGCCACTGGATTCAAGATAGCCTGGCTGATGACGGCTGTAAGCCAGAAACCGGTCCCAGGATGCTTGTTGCCGGTCCAGGGAAGACATGGCTTGGCAGTTTGGGCTGGACTGTTCCCATGAGGCACAGGGTCAGACTGATTTGCATATGGCCATGTCTGAACTGGGGTGGCGGAGTGAGCTAAAGAATGGTGATGGATTAAACCCAGATCAGTTGACTGGGGGTGAGTGCTTGCAATGTTCAACACTCCGTCCATCATCCCCTTTGGTTTTGCTATGTTCGCCCTAAGTTGGCAGGGTATGCCCAGACGTGGGTCCCTTGCTCACTTTGCCACTGGATTCAAGATAGCCTGGCTGATGACGGCTGTAAGCCAGAAACCGGTCCCAGGATGCTTGTTTCCGGTCCAGGGAAGACATGGCTTGGCAGTTCGGGCTGGACTGTTCCCATGAGGCACAGGGTCAGACTGATTTGCATATGGCCATGTCTGAACTGGGGTGGCGGAGTGAGCTAAAGAATGGTGATGGATTAAACCCAGATCAGTTGACTGGGGGTGAGTGCTTGCAATGTTCAACACTCCGTCCATCATCCCCTTTGGTTTTGCTATGTTCGCCCTAAGTTGGCAGGGTATGCCCAGACGTGGGTCCCTTGCTCACTTTGCCACTGGATTCAAGATAGCCTGGCTGATGACGGCTGTAAGCCAGAAACCGGTCCCAGGATGCTTGTTTCCGGTCCAGGGAAGACATGGCTTGGCAGTTCGGGCTGGACTGTTCCCATGAGGCACAGGGTCAGACTGATTTGCATATGGCCATGTCTGAACTGGGGTGGCGGAGTGAGCTAAAGAATGGTGATGGATTAAACCCAGATCAGTTGACTGGGGGTGATTGCTTGCAATGTTCAACACTCCGTCCATCATCCCCTTTGGTTTTGCTATGTTTGCCCTAAGTTGGCAGGGTATGCCCAGACGTGGGTCCCTTGCTCACTTTGCCACTGGATTCAAGATAGCCTGGCTGATGACGGCTGTAAGCCAGAAACCGGTCCCAGGATGCTTGTTTCCCGTCCAGGGAAGACATGGCTTGGCAGTTCGGGCTGGACTGTTCCCATGAGGCACAGGGTCAGACTGATTTGCATATGGCCATGTCTGAACTGGGGTGGTGGAGTGAGCTAAAGAATGGTGATGGATTAAACCCAGATCAGTTGACTGGGGGTGAGTGCTTGCAATGTTCAACACTCCGTCCATCATCCCCTTTGGTTTTGCTATGTTCGCCCTAAGTTGGCAGGGTATGCCCAGACGTGGGTCCCTTGCTCACTTTGCCACTGGATTCAAGATAGCCTGGCTGATGACGGCTGTAAGCCAGAAACCGGTCCCAGGATGCTTGTTTCCGGTCCAGGGAAGACATGGCTTGGCAGTTCGGGCTGGACTGTTCCCATGAGGCACAGGGTCAGACTGATTTGCATATGGCCATGTCTGAACTGGGGTGGCGGAGTGAGCTAAAGAATGGTGATGGATTAAACCCAGATCAGTTGACTGGGGGTGAGTGCTTGCAATGTTCAACACTCCGTCCATCATCCCCTTTGGTTTTGCTATGTTCGCCCTACTTTGGCAGGGTATACCCAGACGTGGGTCCCTTGCTCACTTTGCCACTGGATTCAAGCTAGCCTGGCTGATGACGGCTGTAAGCCAGAAACCGGTCCCAGGATGCTTGTTTCCGGTCCAGGGAAGACATGGCTTGGCAGTTCGGGCTGGACTGTTCCCATGAGGCATAGGGTCAGACTGATTTGCATATGGCCATGTCTGAACTGGGGTGGCGGAGTGAGCTAAAGAATGGTGATGGATTAAACCCAGATCAGTTGACTGGGGGTGAGTGCTTGCAATGTTCAACACTCCGTCCATCATCCCCTTTGGTTTTGCTATGGTCGCCCTAAGTTGGCAGGGTATGCCCAGACGTGGGTCCCTTGCTCACTTTGCCACTGGATTCAAGATAGCCTGGCTGATGACGGCTGTAAGCCAGAAACCGGTCCCAGGATGCTTGTTTCCGGTCCAGGGAAGACATGGCTTGGCAGTTCGGGCTGGACTGTTCACATGAGGCACAGGGTCAGACTGATTTGCATATGGCCATGTCTGAACTGGGGTGGCGGAGTGAGCTAAAGAATGGTGATGGATTAAACCCAGATCAGTTGACTGGGGGTGAGTGCTTGCAATGTTCAACACTCCGTCCATCATCCCCTTTGGTTTTGCTATGTTCGCCCTAAGTTGGCAGGGTATGCCCAGACGTGGGTCCCTTGCTCACTTTGCCACTGGATTCAAGATAGCCTGGCTGATGACGGCTGTAAGCCTGAAACCGGTCCCAGGATGCTTGTTTCCGGTCCAGGGAAGACATGGCTTGGCAGTTCGGGCTGGACTGTTCCCATGAGGCACAGGGTCAGACTGATTTGCATATGGCCATGTCTGAACTGGGGTGGCGGAGTGAGCTAAAGAATGGTGATGGATTAAACCCAGATCAGTTGACTGGGGGTGAGTGCTTGCAATGTTCAACACTCCGTCCATCAACCCCTTTTGTTTTGCTATGTTCGCCCTAAGTTGGCAGGGTATGCCCAGACGTGGGTCCCTTGCTCACTTTGCCACTGGATTCAAGATAGCCTGGCTGATGACGGCTGTAAGCCAGAAACCGGTCCCAGGATGCTTGTTTCCGGTCCAGGGAAGACATGGCTTGGCAGTTCGGGCTGGACTGTTCCCATGAGGCACAGGGTCAGACTGATTTGCATATGGCCATGTCTGAACTGGGGTGGCGGAGTGAGCTAAAGAATGGTGATGGATTAAACCCAGATCAGTTGACTGGGGGTGAGTGCTTGCAATGTTCAACACTCCGTCCATCATCCCCTTTTGTTTTGCTATGTTCGCCCTAAGTTGGCAGGGTATGCCCAGACGTGGGTCCCTTGCTCACTTTGCCACTGGATTCAAGATAGCCTGGCTGATGACGGCTGTATGCCAGAAACCGGTCCCAGGATGCTTGTTTCCGGTCCAGGGAAGACATGACTTGGCAGTTCGGGCTGGACTGTTCCCATGAGGCACAGGGTCAGACTGATTTGCATATGGCCATGTCTGAACTGGGGTGGCGGAGTGAGCTAAAGAATGGTGATGGATTAAACCCAGATCAGTTGACTGGGGATGAGTGCTTGCAATGTTCAACACTCCGTCCATCATCCCCTTTGGTTTTGCTATGTTCGCCCTAAGTTGGCAGGGTATGCCCAGACGTGGGTCCCTTGCTCACTTTGCCACTGGATTCAAGATAGCCTGGCTGATGACGGCTGTAAGCCAGAAACCGGTCCCAGGATGCTTGTTTCCTGTCCAGGGAAGACATGGCTTGGCAGTTCGGGCTGGACTGTTCCCATGAGGCACAGGGTCAGACTGATTTGCATATGGCCATGTCTGAACTGGGGTGGCGGAGTGAGCTAAAGAATGGTGATGGATTAAACCCAGATCAGTTGACTGGGGGTGAGTGCTTGCAATGTTCAACACTCCGTCCATCATCTCCTTTGGTTTTGCTATGCTTCATCATAGGGCAGCTCCTCAGGACCTAAGATACATCTACTACTTGTCGGTGATGGCTATTACTAGGTACTGCAAAAAAAGTCACTTTCCCCTGTAGTCTGGATTCCAAAGGTAATCCCAAATGTGTTATAAGTGTAAGAGGTTAAAATTGGTCTGCCTTCTGGAAGAAAGGCACCTTATTTGAGGAATATAAATGACCAAACCGTGAATGGCCAGGATGGTCGCTGATTTAGCGATGAAGGGAACTTCACTCAAGTTTCCTGTAGGTGCGGGACCTACCCGCATCTGGCTCTCATGGAGCAGTACCTAGTAATAGCCATCCCCGACGAGTAGTAGATGTATCTTAGGTCCTGAAGAAATGCCTAGATCCATTTGGACATTCTAGGGCATGAAACATGTTGACCACTCACACACCATACACATTTCTCTAGACCGAAGCAAGTATAATTCCCCCCCTTCAGTCCACGACTCACCAGTCGATATTTTAACATATAGCACAAGAACCCAGTGAAAAAAATTACGTCTGGAGCCTCTTGTAGCTATTTTTAGATCACATTCACCACATTCCACTTCTAGTCACGACACACAACTTCCCTCATTACACCTAGCTTCACGATGACAACCAGAAAAGAACTCCGGCAAAGAGCCCCCTCGTGGGGCCCGTTGGGCATTGCAGCGCCGGCCCAACAAGGAGCTGCCCTATGATGAAGCATGACACCCCTCGGGGGTGTGTGAGGGCCCTTGCTCCTTATTGGAGCGCTCCCAGTGCTATTACGCACTCTCCATTTAGTGCCTAGATTACACACTCTTTCCTCCTCTCTCCCTTCTTCTTTCCATCCCCTCATAGGAACAGCATACTCCTTTGTTTCGCATTATTGGTTGGGGCCTGTATGCTGGACCTCCTAAGCCCCTGTCCCTCCTCAGGAGATTCACTTTTAGAAAGTTGTCATTTTCTTGTCCTAACTATTTGTTGCCTGTATCCTGGGTCACATGACTAGGTGTAGCTGGCAGGTTGTCTTTGTGTTTTGCTCCTAGACAGTGAGACAAAAGGGGAATAGGTGTTGGCAGGATGGACCATCTCTGACTTGATAGTGGGAAGGAGCTGTCACCTACCACTTGTACATCGCAAAGCCTCTGCCTGGGCACACTCCCAAAGGGTTTGACACTAGTCTTTTGTCTCCCCAGGCAAGCTGTGGCCAGGGCATGGAGGCAGGAATTTTCAAGCATCAAATGGGGGTGCAAACCTCCAGAACCTTCTCCTACTTCAAAGCTGGCACCAATTATAAATATTAGATCCTCAGACCCAACTCTTCAGTACACCTCTTGGTCTTTTAAAAACTCTGAAGGACTGCTATGCTGCTCTGCAAGAAGGGTTGCTACTCTGTTCCCCTGCTGCCTGAGTGAAAAGGACTGGACCTGCCTCTTGATCCCAGGACCACCAGAGTGACTATAAGGGATGGTTGGTTGGCTTCCCGATCAGAGCATCAGGTACTGAAAAGGCTCCAGCCACCTTGAACCCAGCACCTGGACTCTGTCTGCTTTGAGTTCTGCACCCCAAGTGGTGCTACCCCAGTCTTGGACTCTAAGAAGTGGGTCTGAAGGTGCTCTGCCCACAAAGTTGTGGTCCTGTGGTCGGAACCGATGCAGCGAGATGCATCTCCTTGCAGCTCTTTTTCGGAAACACTGCAGCCCGACACATCCTCGCTACCAGACCTCGCATCAGAGCCCGCAGTCTCATCGGAACCACCGCTTTGTGACACATCCTCGACGCAGGCCTTCATGTCTCAAGCATCTGTCAACAGCATTCTCGACTTTGCAACGCAGCTCCGCAGCTTCTTCGGAACTGCCGGTCCACGATGCATCTTCGATGCAGGAATTCGCATTGTAAGCCCCTCGTCAACAGCAGCCACAATGATGACAAAGCACTCGACATCGCAACCCTGCAGCTTTCTCTGAACCTCTGCTGCATGACACTCTCTCATTCCAGGATCATGCAAACTCCGCAACCAGGATTTTAGATACTTTCTTGAACAGCCCTAACTTGGTCCTTATATCAGGCCTGCTACTCCTTCATAGTCGACCTGAACTTCTGACTTTGTCCCTGTCCGGTATCCACTAGATAGCCAAGGTTGACGCTTTGTGGTACTAAACACAATTTTTTCTCAAAAACATGATATTGCATATTTCCAGTTATACTGGTTTGATTTTTGTCGTTTTGGTCCCAAACAATTTATTAAATTGTACTCTATTTTATTAAGTTGGCGTGGGATTTTTCTTGTGGTTTGTTTTCGCTTTACTACTGTTTGAAGTGCTGCATAAATACTTGACACATTTTCTATAGGTTAAGCCTGACTGCTTTGTTCCATGCTACCAGAGGGTTGAGCACAGGTTAATTTGGGGTTTGCTTGTGTTTTACCTTGACAGAGATTGTGGTTGCTGCTTGAGTAGGGTTTCACCCCCTACATAAACTTGAAATGTGCATTTGTAAAGCGCACGTTCACCCGAAGGGTATCTTGGCGCTGAATAACAGAGGTTTATTGTTGCCCAATTCAATGGTACTCATTTTATTGACTTCAGAAGGGTGATTGTTCCCGCTGGGATTTCAATCTGTGGCCATGAGGCAGTGGACGCATTAGTCCACTAAGCCACCAGACCCCTCAACCAGCAACCTAATTTCCATCAGATGCACTAACTTTTTCTTGATACAGGTGAGGACGTAAATTATGTTTGTATGTTCCGTACATTGTTTTTCTATTTACTTTGTCTTCATGTCTTGTTCAATGGGATTGTTCTATTCAAGGTAGTGTCCTCCCTTTTATGAGCCTGATTTCCATTTGGCCCCACCAGAGAAAATTACACTTTCCAGCCTCTTATAGAAGTCGTTTTATGTATCTTTTCCACAGTGGGAAACAAGCTTTAAAAATTTTGAACACCCTTAGGGGCATATTATCAAGCTCCTATCGCCACCACAACGTCACTTTTTGTGACGTTGTGGTGGCGATAGGGTCAGCGCCCTATTATCAAGGCAGCGTTAAGCCACTTAACGTGGCTTAAAGCCACGTTAAGTGGCTTAACGCTGCCTTGATAATAGTGCCTCATTCACGCTAAACTTAGCGTGAAAGGGGGCGTGCAGTGGGTGTTGCAGTGGGCGTTCCACCGCAACACCCATTGAAGTCGACGCTGCCACCTATTATCAAGTTTGGCGATAATAGGTGGCAGCGCCGAACTTAAGACCAGAAAAATCCTGGTCTTAAGGTGGCGAAACGAGGAGAAATGCTTTATTTCTCCTCGTTTTGCTTTTTCATGTGTGCTGCCTTGTGCAGCACACATGGAAAAAGCAAAATGCCATGGTTTGTTCATGTACAGGAAGGTGTCCCTTCCTGTACATGAACAAACCGTTTTCAAAATGCCATTTTGTAACTTCCATGTGTGCTGCATGAAGCAGCACATGAAAGTTACAAAATGGCATTTTAGGTTTTTATGTGCAGGAAGGAACTCCTTCCTGCACATAAACAAACCTCCCTGCTCGCAGACACCCTTGCACTCTGGTGCAGGGTGCCTGCGCTGTCGCTAAGTTGTGTAACTTAGCGCCATCGCATGGGAAACGCCAGGCTGCACCATATCCTTGTTAATATGGTGCAGCCTGGCGTTTCCGAAGTGGCGCAGAGAGGGTTAAGCCAAGACGGCTAACGCCTCTCTCCGCCACTTCCTTGGTAATATGCCCCTTAGTGTGTGTGTTCACTAACCCCTTCAGGCTCATCCCTTTCTGCTAGAAATGCACCAGTGCCTGCCCCAAGTTGCAGGATAAATGCAATACCCTGAAATTGATAACTGGGTGAGGGTTCCCAAACCGTTTCAGCCCACCGATCTGCCAGAAATAAACTGTCTTTTCCAACTCACAGAATTATTACAGTTGAAGATCTGTCATTTAACAGATTGTCCGTTTTAGTAAATCTAATTTCCAGACTTAAATGTTTATAATGTTCATGTGGTCATCTTAAAAATAATCGTAGGTCATCATAGGCACCGAAGCCTGACTCTGGAAGATATCTACCAAACTAAACATGCCTTGGCACTTGTCGGCCTCCAGCTACATTTTTTTAAATGTATTTCCTGCATCCCCATTCAATATTCTCCAAAGGCTTTTGAAGTATTAAGTGGGTGATTTGTTGATGTGCATCTCAAATTCAACAAATCTCTCATAATTATGGAAGTGTGCGCAGTGACGAGGACAGCATCCAAAGAAGAATTCCACCGGGTACAAAATATGTGATTTCTAAGAAAGCTACTCCAGCAATTGACATTTATAATATCAAGGCTCTGGGAGCAGCTCCATAGGCAGTAGAGATCTGGGGCTACGCTAACTGTAGTGCCCACTCTCACTCCAAGAAAAGGTTTATGAGGCAGCTACTTGCGCTCCCAAAAAGCACTCCACTGGTCCCACTCAACCTAGATTTGGCGTTCAAGAACATTTCTTGGAAGGTTGATCTTCACCTATTACTGTTTTGGAATAGGATTTGGACCTCAACTGCGTTGGATGCTTATAGACACCCTCAAAGATATATTAGTTCTTCCGAGCATCCAACAGACACGTAGCTCTTGCATATTAGGTCCTGGTTTAGGAAGTTGGGTCTCGGAAGTTTCTGGGAAGCACAAGAGGCCCTCACTCCCGGGTCCAAAATGTTAATTAAATCGCCTTTTTAGCTCATGGTACATCAGGAGGTCATAGGTAGCAGTAGAGGCACTTAGGGCCTCAATTATGAGGTTTTGACGTAGGGCAGCGCCGCAAGGAATCTTGCTTTGCTGCCTTACATCGAAACAAAAGGGCAGGAATGCGCCGTATCTATGAGATACTGTGCATTCCTGTCCTTTTCCCCAGTGCTGGTGTACAATAGGCTGCCATGGGCCAACGCGAGTATCCTTGTACCATGGTGCAAGGGTGCCTGCATTGTGGGGCTGATTTATTTTGTGCAGGACACCTTCCCGCACAAAATCAATCAATTCAGGCGATTTCCTCTTTCTATGTGTGCTGCAGAATGCGGCACACATAGAAAAAGGAAAAAACTAGGAGAAATAAAAACATTTCTCCTCGTTGTGCCTCCCTAACGCCACTCCTGGGGTGGTGTTAGATTCTGACGCATTCCCAGGTTTACAATTTCTCGTAAATCTAAGAATGCTTCAGATTCCATGGGTGTTGCGTGGGAACACCCACAGCAACACCCATGGAACGCCCCTTTCACACAGTGTTCTGCGTGAAAGAGGCAGATATTTACAAGGCCATGAAAAGCCATGTAAAGTGGCTTTACGTGGCCTTGTAAATATGCTGGGGCACATTGCGCCACCGGAATGTAAAAAAAGTGACATTCCGGCGGCGCAAAAGTGTTCATAAATGAGACCCACAGACTCTGGATTTTCTGGAGTTTAAGCTATCACCCAGTTATGAGGATACGATTGATGAGATCACTCCCACTCTGGCCAGGAAATTGTTCTTACAATTTAGATACCAGTCTCTACCCAATATGGCCTATCGTGCTAAGTGGGCGAATGCGATCTATCAGAGCACAGAATGCTCAGCTTGTAAGGGGCCTGGAGAAGAATTATCCCACTTCCTATTCTCCTGTCCAGCGTATGATGCCCAGAGGGGAAAATGGTTATTACCCTTGTGTAGATCTCTGGGTGTTAGGAGTTACTTAGTTGCCACCGGGCTCTTAAGATCTGACACCTCTAGGTTGGTGGTGTTTGCAGTTGCAAGATACCTCCAGGCAGCCTGGATATGGCGGTCCAAGTGCTTTCATGCCACTGATGTTAGTATACCTGACGAGAAGCATTACAGGGGACTGGGGGTCTCCAAATTTGTAAGGCCAGACCTGCCTCAGCCCAGGGGATTGAAAAACAGATTATCATGTTCTTTTTTTAAATTGTGTTTTAGGTACTTTTTTTTATATCATGTTGGTTTTAGTTGTCTTAAACACAGCTTTTAGTCTAAAATCTTTTATGAATTTTTAAATCTCATTTATCCACTGTGTTGCTTGACAATTTGCACTATGCACTTTAATTCTTTGGTGATAACTAACATATTTGAGTCCCCTCCTATTGGTTTTATTTCAGTTTGCCAGGTGGCATAATGGACACATCTGGAGCTACCCAGGGCTTGCTTTGAGGTTTTTGCTTTCTGGCACCCTGTTTTATTATGCAGATATATTATTGACGGTACCCTGTTAGATTCATCAACTATTTGTTCTAAAGGATGTAATCTGGTATGGAACTTATACCAGCCTACTTAACCGTATTGTAGCAAATTGAGTTTGTGATAAATTGTGCTCTTCTGTAATTATTGTATTTGTTCTTATCTGCTTTTATGCTTTTTCGAACCGAAATAAATATGATGATGGTGATTCCTTTCTGTGGGTCACAGTTAGGTGTTGTAAGTATTCCTGCTTCCTAGTCCTAGCTTTGTAGAAAGGTCTGGAGAAGTACTACTTGAATGAATTAGATTCTGTCGAACGTAGCAGAAAGGCTAGCTGACTAGATGGGCGATCTGAGCCAAGCACTTGATGTGGATTGAGAACAAGCAGAGATTATTTATGACCGAGACTGTTGCCTTAAGTATACAGGCCGAGTAATCAGTGCTAAAGCAAATTACATTGTCGAATGTGATGTTATTTGTGAAGACCATCTCAAATGCTTGTGCCACTGTTCCACAATTTCATGGAGCAAGTACAACAGAAATGGATTGAATTCACACAGTCTCCTATAACATTAGTCATCTCATTTTGTATAACTCAGATCTAATGTGTGAGAAATTGGGTTGCTGGTTGAGGTGAATGTAACCCTACTCAAGCAGCAGCATCAATCCTTCGCAGGGTTAACCTCAAAAAGTCACTAAATTAACTTGCGCTTAACCCTCTAGTAGCATAGCACAAAAGCAATCAGGCTTACCTTAGAGACAATGTGTAAAGTATTTATGCAGCACACAAGCAGCCATAAAGTGAAAACAAAACACAAGAAAATTCCACACTAATTTATGAAAATTGCGTAAATTTTAATATATTATTTGACACAAAAATCCAATTAGTAGATCCTGAGTTATGAATTTTTAAAGTTTAAAGTGAAAAATAGGACCTAAAAGTTCAAAAGGCCATATTCTCAAGAACGGGCGATAATTATCGCCAAACTAGGTTAACGCAATTTTACATAACGCCGTCTATCGCGGGAAACCAACGCCGTGTTAACGGCGTATTCTCAACACGCCGGCAACAGGCGATAGTTACCCGATAACGCGTCAAATGTCCGCGTTAAAATTACCGGTACGCCGATAAAAAAGGAAACCCGAACGTGAAAAAAGTGGCGATGGACCCAACAGCGATAAAAATATCAGCGATAAGCAGCGCCAGGCTTGCTATTCCCACGTCAGGTGGGAAAAATCACCATAAAAACTGCAAAAAAAATAAAATAAAAACAAAACCCAAACAACTGAGAAGCAGCATGGAGGAAGCTGGAGCAACTACAGAGGCCAACGAGAACCCCACAAACCCCCCAGAGGACCAGCCAGGGACCTCGGGGAAGGAGAAGGGCAAGGAGAAGAAGAACGCAATTCAGTCCTCAGGAAAACAAGATCCTGATAACGGAGGTGACAGAACACCACCAACAACTGTTCATCACCTACACTGTGTAACTGGCAACTAAAAATGCAATATGGCAGTCCATCTTGGCCAAGGTGAATGCAGTCGGAGTGAAGAGAAGGGAAGTGGACGACTGCAAGAAGCGCTGGAATGATGTGAAGCGCAAAACCAAGCTGAAATCCGCTAACAACCGGAAAGCAGCAATGCAGACTGGAGGTGGGAGTCCAGCACAACAGCAGGAGCTGGATGAGATGGAGGAAATGGTGTCCACAGTCATCAGTGGGGAGACGGTGGCAGGAGTTGGGGGACCGGACACTGCTCAACATGACCTGACCCAACAGCAACAGGGTGAGTAACGACCAGGGACTGGCGGTACGGGGGGAGATGGACACAATTGCTGCAGTCTGACAGTGATGGGTACAGGTAGCTGTGAGGAGGCGCGTGACTTCTCACCTTGCACCTATTAGCTGACACTGTTCACTACTATTGATGGATGACGTCCGTGTACACATGTGATCTGTACATGGCACACTTGTCCAGGGGACACCTTGGTGTGTTCCACGCAAGGTATTCCTGCTGGATTTTTGGCTGGTGTGCATCTCCCATGTTGCTGAGGTATTCACTGTGCCCCATCCCCCTTACGTCCATGTTGCTCATGTTGTGGGACTTGAGTCACAGGGTGCATCTCTGCATCAGGGTGGTTCATATTTGACCCCAAATGACACCCGCAATTTCATATTTGACCCCAAATGACACCCTGTTGTCTTTTTATGAACACCAATGACAGCCTTCATGTCATGTTTTTGTACACATGTGATACGCTGATGAGTGGGATTACGTACTACATTTGACACCCTGAAATGGCATTTTGAATACGTGACACCCTAAACAGCCTCTCTGTACAGAGGTGACATACCCACCATCTATTTGCTATTTGTGAGATTGTTAGCACTTAATGTTGCACTTACACTTGTCAGAGTGATGTGCTAATGCAGAGGACTGACATGCACACAGGGAATGTGTGTTGCAATGAATTTATTTGCACATGCTGATCATGTGGTCATTTTGTACTGTTCCATGATTGCTAAGGACAGTCACAATGTGACGTGCTCATGCAACGAAATTGTCAATGATTGTGTTCCTTCGGGCTATTCCTGCTGCAGCTGCAGCTGCAGTGGGGTGTGGTCCACCTGCCTCATCTTCCTCATCATCGTCCGGTGCATCTGGCACTTGGATCCATGGGGCATTGGTGCGTACACATATGTTGTGCAATACACAACATGCAATGATCATCTTGCACACTATTCCTGGGCTGTACAGGAGTCTTCCACCTGTGATGTCCAGGCACCTGAAACGTGACTTTAACATGCCAAATGTGCGCTCAACAATGCCCCTGGTGCGTTTGTGGGCCACATTGTACTGCCTCTAGGCCGGGGTGTTCGGGGCTCGGAGGGGTGTCATCATCCACGGGCAGAGTGCATATCCTTGATCACCTGTGAGAGGTAAGTGAGATTAGTGTAAATTGGTGGTTCTGCATGCTGTGTTGGCAGACTTACATGTTTTGTGGTGTGTGATTTGTGCGACTTTGGGATTCATGTTTGCCATGTATTGCTTCTGGCAAATGTGTGTGATCAATGTGTATTACGTAGCCTCACAGCTGCTCCTCCCTCCCCCCGAGCCTATTTGCCTGTGTGCGCTGCGCGGTTGCATCACTTGGACTCCTACGGCACACCATTGTCATGCCTGTCTGCGCATGTCCGCAAGCCTGACAACAACACTGTAATGTTGGCCGTTGAAGGTGGGCGGCCACGTGTGTGTAGGCCTATGGTAAGGATAGGGCGGACACAGATGTAGAGTACAGGCCTGGCTGAACTCGCGCTGCGATTGAGGCTAGGCCTTTGGCTTATGCTGCGGCAATGATGATACACACACAACAGTTGGCATGTATGAGCCAAGACCCCGAGCGGTCTTGTGCTCCTTTATTTATCCATTTGGGCGAGCCCGCCCTCCGGGTGCATGCTGCATTGCAACATTGCCGATTAAGGGCCGGGTGGCGCCGACACTACAACAGAGACACACGCCATAGTTACTATTGTGGCCAGCCCAGAACTGAACCACGCCCAGAGACCTGGGCCATTTCTTCACACTCCTCACACGCCTACGCGTGCGCCGCGGCGGCGGTGCTGGGATGTCGTGCGCTTCGGAGTACGTCTCAAGATGTTCCACCCAGGCTTTCCAGCGGCCTGCCTGGGACGGGGGTGGCCCCGTGACTGTGACGGGCTCCAGTGGCGTTACCGAAGACATGCTGTTGGCTGCTGGAGGCGGACTTGTGGGGTAGCCCCACGGGACGATGACTTGTGGTGCACAGAGGTAGTGGCACCAGAGGCACTGCGTCCGGCACGGGCCTACCGCCACGTGGCGATGACTTGCAGTGCACTGAGGTAGGCCCACCTGAAGAGCTGAGCGGGTATGCAGCCTGCGATGATGCAGTAGGCCTGGAGGTGCGGACTGGAATGGATTTTTCTGAGACCTGCTGGACCGCAGTGTAGGCCGGAGGGAGCAGTCAGCACACACAGAAGTCTGCGGTGCAGTGCCGCAGGGTGTGCTGGGGGCCTGTTGCGCGGAAGCCAGCGATCGGCTGAGGAGGCTGCCAAGCTCGCGGGCCTCGGGCTTGAAGATTGCACCGGCACGTGGTGGGCCCTCTTGGAGACACACCGGTGGCGGCAGGTGAGCAGTGAGGCCTGGGTGCGCAGGGGCGGGCAATCACCGCTGGGCGTCTTTACGGGTCTGGGGACCAGCGGGCTGGGGTGCAGCAGGTGCACAGGATCGCACAGGCACCACCGGTCACAGCGGCGGCCTCCTGGCAGGGTGAGGGCCGCCGCCCTGGCAGACACGCCCCTGCAGGCGATGACGAGATGTGCGCCGTGTGGCGTGTGACGTAGCCACCTCGTCGCCGGTGTAAATTTGGCCATTGAAGGTGGTCGGCCACGTGTGTGTAGGCCTATGGTCAGGATATGGCGGCCACAGAGACACACGCAGTAGTTACTTTGGTGACCATCCCGGAAGTGAACCACGCCCAGAGCCCCGGGATATTTATTCACACTCCTACGCTGGACTGGCATACGCCGGCCCAGCCCTCTATGCTTACGCTTACAGTGGGGGCGACATAGCTACATGTCCAAGGTCTTCCCCACTGCCTGAGGTAACATGGTTGCGTCCACTGTCCACAACACTACAAACACCAGCAGTATATGGCCACATGGACATGTCTGTGCTCTGCATACTCAGGACTGTCCAGCACATCACCGCCACACTTGGCATTGTGTACATTCTTATTCATGGGTCCATTGCCTCCTTCGCACATTCTTGGTTTCCACCTCTCCCCACATTCCGCAATTGTGTGGCAGAAGGGCTATGCCTTTGTGGATGGTTTGTCTACATGTCTGGCCCCTGTTACCACAGTTACTTGTGTTGTCGTGTCTGGTAGGTGGGCATGTTGGTTGGCATGTTGTATGTGATTTTGTTACATGTGCATTCCCACAATTGTGAGTTGTATGATTGTTGAGTTGAGGTGTGTGGTGTGTTCCGTTGGTACTTACCAACGAGCAGTGCATTTCCATAGGTGCCATCCTGAAAGCACTGGTTGATGATGGACTGTCGGAAGATGTAGGAATCATGCACACTGCCTGGGAAGTTGGCGACGACATTTGTGAACAGTCCCCAGTGGTCCACTGTTGCCTGCACATTGATGGTATGCGTGTGCTTTATGTTGCAGGTATTGTGTGCAGTGTCAGCAGGGGGCACAAGTAGGACATGTGTGCAGTCAATTGCCCCCAACACGTGCGGGAAGCCAGCTATGGCGTAGAAGCCTTGCTTGGTCTCCATCTGTTCCTGCGCAGTGTGGGGGAAGTGAAGGTGCTGGGGTATCAAGCTGATGATGGCATCCAAGACAGGTGTGAGGAACTTTGATAGGGATGGCTGTGAGACTCCTCCGACTCTGGCAGTTGTTGGTTGGAAGGTACCTGAGGCCAACAAGTGCAGCACAGAGAAGGAGCAGTAGGGTTAAGGCAGTGTCTTCCCCCCGGCCTCAGAATCCAGATCAGTCTCTTGAAGGAGCTGATCTTAGTCCTGAAGAAGGAACTGTCCCAGATGAGCTTGAGCCTGATCAGGTTGAGTTCTTGGGGACAGGGGGCCCTTCCAGGGCAGATCTGAGCCGGGAGCAACTGAGCTGCCCCTCTCTTGAACCCCTCAGACAGCAAGCTGCTGCTGAGGCTGCTGGGAGTGCTAGTGGTACCCATAGGATCTACTGGGATGATGGACTCTTTTACTCAGAGTGTAGAGACCCCAAGCCTGGAGCCACCAGGAGGTTGGTTATACCTCTGAAGTTTAGGAGCTTCCTATTGACCCTAGCACATGATATCCCATTAGCAGGTCACCTAGGCCAAAACAAGACTTGGGACAGAATTGTCCCTCACTTTCATTGGCCTCATATGTCTGAAGACACCAAGGAGTTTTGTCGCTCCTGTGTTACCTGTCAAGCCAGTGGTAAGGCAGGTAGCACTACAAAGGCCCCCTGATACCACTACCTGTGGTGGGGGTTCCCTTTGAGAGGGTAGGGATTGACATTGTTGGTCCCCTAGATCCTCAAACAGCATCTGGGCACAGATTTATACTAGTGGTGGTGGACCATGCCACTAGGTATCCAGAAGCAATTCCCTCAGGACCACCACAGCTCCTGTGGTGGCAAGGGCCCTCCTGGGAATCTTTTCCAGGGTGGGTTTTCCTAAGGAGGTAGTATCAGACAGAGATGCAAACTTCATGTCTAGTTACTTGACTGCTATGTGGAAGGAGTGTGGAGTAAATTATATATTTACCACCCCTTATCACCCACAATGCAATGGTTTAGTTGAAAGGTTCAACAAAACCTTGAAGGGCATGATTAAAGGTCTCCCAGAAAAGCTTAGGCGCAGATGGGACATACTTTTGCCCTGCCTTCTCTTTGCCTACAGAGAGGTTCCACAGAAGGGGGTTGGTTTCAGCCCATTTGAGCTTCTGTTTGGACATCCAGTTAGGGGTCCATTGTGTCTAGTGAAGGAGGGATGGGAGTTACCTCTCAAACCCCCTAAAAAGGATATTGTGGACTATGTACTTGGTCTCCGCTCCCGGATGGCTGAGTACATGAAGAAGGCAACTAAAAACCTTGAGGCTAGCCAGGAATTACAAAAGGCCTGGCATGACCAAAAGGCTGTGTTGACTGTTTATCAGCCAGGACAGAAAGTATGGGTGTTGGAGCCTTTGGCCCCAGCAGCCCTCCAAGACAAGTGGAGTGGCCCCCATACCATTGTTGAACAGAAGGGAGAGGTTACCTACCTGGTGGACCTTGGAACTCCCAGGAGCCCCCACAGGGTGCTCCATGTCAACAGACTGAAACCATATGTTGACAGGGCAGACATGGGCTTGCTCATGGCTACTGATGAGGGACAGGAGGAAGAGAGTGATCCACTCCCTGACCTGCTCTCTCAGAACCCTGATGATGGATCAGTAGATGGTGTAGCCTTGGCAGGCAGCCTCACTGACCAGCAGCAAACTGATTGCAGAAAAGTTCTCAATCAGTTCAGACATATGTTCTCACTGACTCCAAGTCAGACTACCTGGTGCACTCATGAAGTGGACACTGGGGACAGTCTGCCTGTTAAAAATAAGATTTACAGGCAACCTGACCATGTCAGGGACTGCATCAGGACTGAAGTCCAGAAGATGTTGGATTTGGGAGTGATTGAACCCTCAGATAGCCCTTGGGCTAGTCCAGTAGTCTTAGTGCCTAAACCTCACACCCAGGGTGGTAAGAGAGAGATGAGGTTTTGTGTAGACTACAGAGGTCTCAATGCAGTCACTAGGACTGATGCCCATCCAATCCCTAGGGCAGATGTGCTTATAGACACTTTGGCCTCAGCCAAGTTTCTCAGCACATTTGCCCTGACAGCTGGCTACTGGCAAATCAGACTAGCTGAGGATGCAAAAGCCAAAACAGCATTTTCTACCCCTAGTGGGCACTACCAATTTGTGGTGATGCCCTTTGGTTTGAAAAATGCACCTGCCACTTTTCAAAGGTTGGTGAACAAAGTCCTTACAGGCCTGGAAGCCTATAGTACAGCATATCTAGATGATATTGCTGTCTTTAGCTCCACCTGGGAGGATCACCTGGTCCACCTGCGAAATGCTTTGGAGGCCCTGCAGAAAGCAGGCCTAACTATCAAGGCCACCAAGTGCCAGATAGGGCAGAGTCAGGTTGTGTACCTGGGCCACCTTGTGGGTGGAGGCCAGGTTCAACCATTGCAGAGCAAAATCCAGACCATCATGGACTGGGTTGCTCCAACCACCCAGACTCAGGTCAGAGCTTTCTTTGGCCTGACTGGGTACTATAGAAGATTTGTCAAAGGTTATGGATCCATAGTGACCCCTTTGAATGACTTGACTTCTAAAAGAATGCCCAAGAAAGTTCAGTGGACAGTTAGCTGTCAAAAGGCATTTGATGACCTGAAGCAGGCCATGTGCAATGCTCCCATTCTGCAAAGTCCTGATTACTCCAAGCAATTCATTTTCCAAACAGATGCATCTGAGTTGGGGGTAGGGGCTGTGTTATCACAATTGAATGATGAAGGTCAGGATCAGCCAGTAGCTTTTATTAGCAGAAGGTTGACCCCCAGAGAGAAACGTTGGTCAGCCATTGAGAGGGAGGCCTTTGCTGTGGTTTGGGCCTTGAAGAAGCTGAGGCCATACTTGTTTGGCACTCACTTCATTGTTCAGACAGACCACAAGCCCCTCTTATGGCTAAAACAGATGAAGGGTGAAAACCCCAAACTTTTGAGGTGGTCCATTTCCCTACAGGGGATGGACTATACAGTGGAACATAGACCTGGGAGTAACCATGCCAATGCAGATGGACTCTCCAGATATTTCCACTTAGAACATGAAGTCTCAACTGGTCAAGGTTAGTTTAATGTCCTGACGTTTGGGGGGGGTTGTGTAGGAGAGTAGTATCTGCTTCTTATAGTTACCCCCACTTTTTGCTGATGTTTCACTGTTTTTCGACTTAGCCAGACTGAGGCCCTGCTAATCAGGACCCCAGTCTATCTGCTTTCTACTCTAAATTGATTGTAGGTACTTTAGGTACCCTCCAGATTGGATTCTGGAGTACCCTTGTAAGTCCCTAGTATATGGTATACTATATACCCAGGGCATAGGTACCCCAGAGGCCTACCAGGGGCTGCAGCATGTATTCTGCCACCCCTGGGAAGCCTTTTAAAATGACACAGCAGGTCTGCTACAGCAGCCTGTGTAAGGTGGTGTATGCACCCCTTACTGAGATGTAGGTTCCCTATATCTCTCCATATCACTGCACATGTAAACCTATCAGTCATCCCTATGGCAGGCCTTAACAATCCTGAAGGCAGGGTGCTGGGTTTCATGTGAGAGGGTGCTCATGCATGAGCAGAGCCCCTCTGCAGCTTTCGGAATCTTCATTCCGGGGTTGTTTGTGATGCAGCCAGACCATATACTCTTAAGTGCATTATAATCTCGCGGTAAATGCTAACTTGATAATGGCTGCATGGAAACATGTCGTGTTTGGTGTCAAACACCTTGGAATCATACCTCCACCCCAGTAACTGGGGTGGGAGGTATGATTCCACCCTACTAGAGGGAGAAACATGGCACCAACGGTACACCCGGTACCAGCTTAACAGAACCCTGGCATCACAAAATGGATGCTGCAGCCACAGACACGAGTCTGCCCTCCTGCTGCTGGACGAAACTGCAGCAGGGGACAATAGGTTTCCTGTCACAGGGAGGTGTGACCACCTCCCAGACAGGCTTTAGTGTATTGGGGCTGGGTGGGTGCACTCCAAGAGTGCTTTGAAGTCTGCACTGGGGGCACATTTGGTGTCCCTGGGCATAGTCCAGCTCAAACCAGTTGCAGGGGCTACCAGACCCTGCTCTGGCGCGAAACTGGGCAAAGGAAATGGGTGTAGCCACCCCTCTTTCCTGACCCCCCCCATAGGTGGGTCCCCAGAGTTTGTCCCACCCCTTCCTTGGGTATAAAGTAGGAACCCCTGACTACAGGACTTTAGATTACACCTGGACTAAACTCTGACACAGAAACCAAGTACTTCGACGATCTGCACTAAGCTGGATGACTGAAGAATCTCCCTTGGAGTAAAGGAGTTAACCCCCTGCAAGGCAGGCACCTTTAACGCAACTGACCGGTTGGCATCTCCGAAGCTCCTGAGGACTCCGAAGAATATTGCCACACAGGAGGTGGGTTCCTGAGGTCAATCTGTGCCCACAGCAAGTCTGAGGCCCGTATCGCTCGTGGAGACCGTGCAACCTGAACCCCTGGACACCGCGACCATTTGCAGAAGCATCAGCTTTCCGGCAACCCCTGAGGCTGAGCTTTGGGTTACTTGTAGCCCTGACCCCGAGCAGTAATCACACCGAAGATTGCTGGCCTACACTCAACGAGTGTTCCGTTGGCCGCCATTTTGTGATTCCTCTTGAGGTCCCTTCGCGATCCCTGGTCCGTTGACCTGTGGGTCCCCAAGAAGGCAACTCTAACTTTAACTGGGCTTCCCTGGTTGCTCCAGACGTGCCCTGACTCTCCATCACTTGGGGAGTCCCTAGGACCTTGCTGGTCCTCCCAGAAGTATCTTTTCTTTTCCTGCGTGGGTTGCTGTTGCCAAGGCTTGTTGTATTCAATCCGAGCACCGACACCCCAGCACTCGACATCCTTCGTGGGACAGCTCGAATCCGGCTCCTGGTCGTCCTTGACGTCTCCGGAACCCCGTGGCTGCAGAGTCAAGCTTCACCTCTGCGCACTTGAAGCACCCGACATCGGTGGGCATTCGATTGCTCCGCTCCTGGTCACTGGCTAGTGACCCAGACTCTGTCCCCTCTGCTTTCAGGTTCTTCACATCTTCGGTCCAGGCTTGGATCACCACGGACACTTTTCTTCTTCACGGCAGCAGCACTTTGCAGCAGATCGCCATTGAAATCAACGACGATTCCCGACACCCTTTGACACCTATGCACCCGGCTTCCCTGGGTGAGGTAACTCGAGTACTCTGGTGCTCACGTGGGTGTTGGCCCTAGCACCCCTTAGGTCTAAAGGGGTTTGCTGAAAGTCCTCTCCTAAGTGTCCTTTAACTTTAAAATTCCAACCGCGACTTTCCTCATAGAATCCTACGGCGCTCGCGGCTGTGTTCTCACACTGCACACGTCCCCGTGGGTCTCCTGTGTAACCACCTTGGGTGGTTCCTTGGGGTCCCAGCGATTCTACGTGCTCTAGGCACTCTGTCTAGTCAAGTCGTGGTTCTTATACCACTTTCTTAATATATGGTTTGGTCCCCCCCTGGGGCCCATTGTATATTGTGCTATTTACTGTCGTTTTAATACTGTGATATTGTGTATCTTGGACTCTAATCTCATAAAGAGATTAGTAGTGAGTGTTTAGAAATAAATACATATATTTTATATATATCTTGTGTGGTTCTCCTTTCATTTGGTCATTCAAGAGGTTATAATCTGGTAAACCAAGCTGCTTTACACTCCTTCAAGACTTAGCCTGAAGGCTGCTCTCCACAGCTACCACTAGGATAGCTTTCTATAAGGTTGTATTTAAACCTACCATCAATAAGGGTCGTTTGGACTGGGGCAAGGTGCCCACTATAACTAGTGGACAGCATATGCCAGGCCAACTTCTCACATGCAGTGCTTACTTTGTAATAAAATGTGTGCCATGGCCCTTGTAAGGAGTCCACTGCAGCTTTAACCATCCACTGTCCCTGCCAGCGCTGCCAACAACAATACCTACACAACTACTAACCATAACAGTCCTAAAAGTGTGATCGTTCAAACTATTCCAGGCCCCCAAAGCTATAAGAATGGCTTGGGTGGCAGGAATTAATCGTTTTTGATGTATATTGAATTAATAAACAGCTGTTGCTCTGCTAATTTCTAAATTACACAGACAAGGCCATCATGTGGCAGACTCTGTTAAGGGCCGGTGTTCACAATCAAGTGCTGGTGCTGAGCACCAAAAACGACCGGCTCAAATTAAGCACTCTTATGTAATAAATAGGGAGTGTAAGGCTTGGCAAGGAGGTTATTTGCCAAGTCGAATTGGCAGTTGAAAACTACCAACAGGCTACAATGGCAGGCCTGGGACATGTTTTAAGAGGCTACCTAAGTGACTGGCACAATAAGTGCTGCAGGCCCACTTGTAGCATTTAATTTACTAGCCCTGGGTATAGGCTATACCACTTTACTCTGACTTATAGGCAAATTAAACATGCCAATTAGGTGTAATACAATTATACCATGTGTTAGAGAGTGAGCACAAGTACTTTAGCACTGGTTAGCAGTGATAAAGTGCACAGAGTCCTCAGGCCAACAAAACCGAATTCAGAAAAATAGTAGGGTGAAGGCAAAATGTTTGGGGGAAGACCACCCTAAGGCTCACAGGTCTAACATTTTGATTTTGATGATTATGTCTGATGTTGTCTTTGGCTTCACTGTTGCTCACTAAAAGCTACTTTTCTTGAATTGGATGACTTCCTGGAATTTTACACCTGCATGGGTAAACGTGTTGACGTGTCACATCTGCTCAGTGGAATGTCAAGTACTGTAAAGACATTACCTCAATCACTTACATTTCTTGATTAGATGCACTGGTAGCCATACTTCTGGAGAAATATGAAGTCACTGTTGTTTGCTGGGGATGTTTTGCTGAAAAGTGGGGTTTAGCACCATTAGTGCAATGCTTTCTCCATCAACCACACTTACATTGTATTTCAGGCAAAAGATGATTCCAGCATCAGCGGACATTTATTGATATCTGCCCTGGTCCTAGCTAATGGGATTCTCTGATGGTCAGTCATACGTAAAGAGCGCTTTTTCACTGCCTACACAGGCTGCAGACATTTTGCCATGATTTTATTCTGCTGTGGTGGCCTGGTTCCTCTGTGCAAGTATGACGTCTTCTGGTGGGGTCTGTGGTGCCCTGATTCCAACTGGGCACATTGGAAATTATCGATTTGGCTTAGTACACTTTCCCTCACATCTTGTCTGGAAAGTTAGACAGTAATTGAACAAAACAAGTTTCAACACAAATGTGCTTTTGTGAAAATCAAAACTTTGGGCTCAAATTAAACAAATGGAAATTGCGATTTAAAAAAGAAAAAACCATGAGATACCGTAGTGTAAAATTAAACACAATCTTGAAAACAGTTCACATCAATTAACAGATGAAAATCCAACTCGCGGCCGGCATTAATCGCGGGTGGGGGGCGGGGGGTCGCGAGGGGAGGGTCGTGCGGGGAAGGGGGGGGGGGTAAATTTAATAATTAAAAAAACGTACCTGTCTGTCGGCCGGGTCCCGCATTTTCTTGGCTCCGGCTCTCCGGTCTCCGGCAGGAACAGGAAGCAGGCAGCCTCCCTCCCCTCCCCTCCCCTAAGCTAATTACAACGCTGCAATGGCAGCATTGTGATTGGTGGGGACTTTGCCCAGCCAGGGGCTTACGGGGAGGCCATTTTCTCCATGTAGGCTGCATTGCAGCCTGCATGGAGAAAGGGCATAGTGCGCATGACTGGTTTGGGCGGCCCCAGAGGGCCGACCAAACAGTCATTGCGCCCTCAGGAGTGGGCACACCACTCCTCCCATGCTCACAGAGCAGCCCCGCCCACCAGCAACCAAATCCTTCTGCTTTCTCGCAGTGCGAGAAGCAGAAACATAAAATGGTAGTAATTACCATTTTATGTTTCTGCTTCTCACACTGCGAGAAAGCAGTGGGGCGACGCTCCCCTGCCCTAGTGGAGGAGCCGTCCCTGTGAAAATCGTTATTAATAAGGAAAAGAAGTTCGATAAATGCCTACGAAATAAAAGGCGCTAAGTGGTTTTTCCCACAGCACATGAAACATGCGGCTGGATAAACATTACTCCAGTCAGTATTTCTGGACTCCAGCTTTTGCAATTGATCTAGTCTTTAATTATTTACTATGATTTGTTTGCGCAGCAGACTGCTTGCACATGGACCTCATTGCGCACCGGAGTTGTTGCTGTTCATTCATGCCGTAAGGGGAGAGCTACCAGTGTCTAGTGTTCAGTAATATTGGCAGTAATACAACACCCTGGAGGCTCCTTTGTGTTGGTGGGGTTAATCTTTGGTACTATAGAAGGGGTACAGAATGGGCCTGTGTGCATTTTGCTAGCAGCGAAGAGTGCATACTGACAACGAGGCCCTGTGGGGTACAGTGAGGGGCTTATTTACAAGCCCAGTGCGCTGCTGGAACGTCACTTTTCTTGACGTTCTGGTAGCACACTGGGCTTACCGATATCTACGAGGCCACAGAAAGCCACCGTGCATGGCTTTTCATGGCCTCGTAGATATGGTGTAAGGCAACGCAGCGCAGGTCGCTGCGTTGCCTCACACTGCATGGGGGAAGCGTGCCATGGGTGTTGCGGTGAGTGTGTACACTCAGCGCCCATGTTTTTTGACACATTCCCAGATTTACAACAGATTGCAAATCTGGGAATATGACAAAACCATGCGCCTGTCCAGGGCAGGCACACCGGTTGTTTTGTGAAGGAAGGTGTCCCTTCCTGGACAAACACAACCCGTTTTCAATGCAGGCACCCTTACACCATGGTGCAAGGGTGCCTATTTTGGTGCATGGCAGCCATTTGTGCGCCAGAGCTCTGAAATAGGACAGGAATGTGCCGTATCTCAGAGATATGGCGCAATCAAGCCTTTTATTTTTTACGCAGGGCAGCGCAGCGCAGCAAGAAGCCTTGCAGCTCTGCCCTGTGCCAAAATGTTGCAAATGAGGCCCTGAGAGTGAACCATGAAGGAGGTCATGAATATTCAGTGCACTCCCCATTTAAAGGGACCACTCAAGTCTACTAGGACCCTCCAGGTGCTCATTCATGGGATGAGGCAGTAACTGACTATACTCCCACACACTTTACTTTGGCTCCACAAAAGGATTGCAAGACCATATATTGTATTCAGAGTCTATGGCTTTTCTACCATTTTAGGACTCTTCCAGACTCCCCTCAGGGACCGAGGCAGTGGTGTAACGAAACTTGAGGGGGCCCCCCCTGCAAGGTGCAAGGAGGGCCCCGCTCTGGACTCAATCAGGAGCTATCAAGCCAGGGTACTATGCTGAGGGGGCCCTCTGGAGCTCGGGGCCCCCTGCACCACAAGGGCTATGGTGGCCTATGTTACGCCACTGGCAGTGGCACATGATGCAACGCTGTTCAGATTTTCACTACATTTCCATACTGTGGTATCTCAATGGTATTCACCAGACTGGAAGGTGATGTCGGTCTAGTGAGTAGGAAGGGGTGTCAGCTTGACTCTTACATGTTGCCCTCAGACATCCCAAGGGATGTCATGCTTCATCATAGGGCGATTGCTCCTCTTCTTGCCGGCGCCTCAATGCCCCACGGGTCTCCCGAAGGGTCACTTTTTCTGAGATCTTTTGATTATTCGCCATATGATGCGTGTGAGGTAGTGCTCATAAAGTGGTGAGTGGGTCTAAAAGGACTAGAGGATATCACTGCTACATCAATTTAATAAATGGGTTACTCTATCATGAGTAAAATAACAAAAGGTTGTGGCTGCTAAAGGGTTATAATGGCCCTAAGTAGCTAGGTGTAAATATGTGTGAATAAAGTTTTATAATTATTGGGTCGACATGTTTCGCGCCCTTAGTGGTCTCAGGAGGAGATCCCTGGCGCTTCTTCAGGACCAAGAAAAGAAAAAAGTAAGTTGGAGTATGTTTATGATGGCCTCCCAAAAATAAAGTAGTGCTACATGTTAGATCCTTGTAGTGATCTAATCTAGAACGACAAGAGGGTAGAAAGGGAAACAAAGAACATAAAAAACAGTGTTGTCATGTTTCTGGTGTATGGGCTCTAATACAACCACAGGGTCCCTCTCATGTGGACCATATATATTTCTGGCATCAGTTAGGTTGCCAGACAAGGTCTCTGTACAGGTTGACAAGGGAAGCAACGTTGTAACTCAGCGTTTTGTTAAAATCATTAGCAAGTTAGTAAGAGTTAAACATAGGAGTTTCATCACCCCAGCATGATAGCAATCGGGTCACGATGTAAGGATATCGTAGTAATTAATATGCGTCTTAGTTCAATGAAGACCTAGGCAAAATGAGGTCCTCTCTTAAGGGTTAATGCATCAGTTGTAACGTAGATGTGTTCTAGTACATCATATGTGGTTAATATTTAATAGTGAAGACAGTGGAAACACAAACAACAAATGACAAAAAATAAAGTATGAAAAATGTGCTGTTGTTATGAGTCCCATTAATGGCAAACCCTTTTGTCTCATAAATGATTACCCCGAGGTTAAAAAGGGGAGTCCTCTTACCTCTAAGAACTTAGAGGCAGTCCCCCTGGATCAAACGAGAGGGTGCTTATCGTCAATTGCTGTAGCAAGGAACACAGAGTGAGCTCACAATTCGTGCATGACTCAATTAAAGCATTTTAAAAAAAAAAAATTGGGGGGAGTTTTATATAGCGCGAACTAGACCCAAGACATCGGGTATCAGAGCGCTTTACATCAGCACCAGTTGCGTTACATGAGGACAAATTCATTTTGTTAGGCACGGGGAGATTAAGTGATTTGCCCAGAATCACAGGATGTTGAGTGTCGTTGCCGAGACTCGAACCCGGTTCCCCAGCTTCGAGGTCGACCGCTCTAGCCATAAGGCTACATCCTCTCCCCTGCATATAGTTATGGCATATGTTCCATCATGGAGAGTACTCACGGTTTTTGGCGAAAGCCGCATGGAGCCACACCTACCCATCCTCTTGTCCGCCCGTAAGTGTTCGGGGACGGGACGGTTTCAGAATATATAATACTCTGCGGCTCAACATGGTCTCTTCCGGGACATCACCGGAAGTGTGTAGGAATCATGCAAGTTAGTGTAATCGGCAGAGTGACAATGGCCGCCATCTTAGAATAGTGAAAGTATTGTGTGGGGTATCTGACATTATCTGGTTGGTAAGCAAGTCGTCAAGGGGGAGTGAATTACTTTTACCCCTTTGTCGAATAAGATCAAGAACATTATCATAAAACACTGGAAAATTGTCAAAACAGGGAACCTCACTTTGGAACGCCCCAGATTCGCCTTCAAAAGAACACAAAATCTTAGAGATCTTCTAGTCCACACTAGACCTCGCGCCCAGACAACGACCCAACAAACCACACTATGGAACTTGCCAGCACTGAGGGGGCACTATCCATGTGGCGGATGTAACACCTGTGCCTCCACCTGCCACACAAAAACCTTAGAGATAGGGAACTTCAAATGCACGCAAAAACAACATACTAATTGTAATTCAAAGAACTGTGCATACTTGATTACGTGCCCCTGCAATTTACATTATGTGGGGATGACGACAAGACCGGATAAAATCAGGATCAGCGAGCACAAGAGTACAATAAGCTGCGGCCGCATCGCAACCAAGATGTGTAATCACTATAATGACTCTCAACACACAGCTGACAATCTGACCTGGACCATCCTGGAGGCAAACCCGACTTGGAATACTTCCACTCTATTTAAAAAGGAACAACGGTGTGTGTTCCGCCTCCGTACACATGTACACGGTCTGAATGGTGACAACCCATGGATCGAGTTACAATAGTATTCTATACAGCCTTCTTCTTTCTGATACATCACCTTCTGAGCAGTAACTGCCAAGATTCTCACAATATCGCTTGTTATTCTAATTGCTAACTATAGCTTCTTCTAACCTTGAGATGAACTCATCTCGACTTTTCCATTATCAGACATTCCCAGTCTTGTACTACACAACCTTGTATATACAATAGTTAAAGATTCTCTGCTTTCTGCTGTTATATGGAGAGAGTCTAGCATATGTTTCAAGAATATTAACTATTCATATATACATCAGCTCTTAGAGTGCCATTCCAAATCACTTCACTTGTGGACAAATCGACCTCAATTTGTGAAGAATTTCATAGAAAGTTTGTAAATTTTGTCATACATTTCACTCCCCCTTGACGACTTGCTTACCAACCAGATAATGTCAGATACCCCGCACGATACTTTCACCTTTCTAAGATGGTGGCCATCGTCACTCTGCCAATTACACTAACTTGCATGATTCCTACACACTTCCGGTGATGTCCCGGAAGAGACCATATCGAGCCACAGAGTATTATATATTCTGATACCGTCCCTTCCCCGATCACTTACAGGCGGACAAGAGGATGGGTATGTGCAGATCCAGGGGGCCTGTCTCTAAGTTCTTTGAGGTAAGAGGACTCCCCTTTTCAACCCCGGGGTAATCATTTAAGAGAAAAAAGGTTTTGCCAGTAATGGGACTCATAATGGCAGCGCATTTTTCATACTTTATTTTTCGTCATTTGTTGTCTGTGTTTCCACTGTCTACACTATGAAATGTTAACCACATACGATGTACTAGAACACATCTACATTACAACTGATGCATTAACCCTTATAAGAGGACCTCATTTTGCCTAGGTCTTCATTGAGTTAAGACGCATATTAATTACTACAATATCCTTGCATCTTGACCCGATTGATATCATGCCGGGGTGATGAAACTCATATGTTTATCTCTTACTAACTTGCTAATGATTTTAACAAAACGCTAAGTTACAACATTGCTTCCCTTGTCAACCGGTACAGAGACCTTGTCTGGCAACCTAACTGATTCCAGAAATATATAGATGGTCCACATGAGAGGGACCCTCTGGTTGTATTAGAGCCCATACACCAGAAACATGACAACACTGTTTTTTATGTTCTTTGTTTCCCTTTCTACCCTCTTGTTGTTCTAGATTGGATCACTACAAGGATCTAACAGATGGCACTACTTTATTTTCAGGAGGCCATCATAAACATGCTCCAACTTTTTTCTTTTCTTGGTCCTGAAGAAGCGCCAGCTACGGTGGACCCTTTTATCTGTTGACAGATATCGCATTTTAAGACGAAGTCTTTGGTCTGCTTTGTTAACTCTGGCCACCAATAGTGTTGTTTTAATAATGAAACTGTTGCCGTAATTCCTGCATGCGCAGAACCCAGACCCTCGTGTGCAGCCAAGATTAAACCTAGCCTGCGATCCATGTTTGGTATTACTCTATCCCCCACTCCAGGAATCTGAGCAAATGGAACATTGTTAGCATCTAACTTGTAGGAGTACTTGAGTGGAAAACCTTTTGGTAGTGCTTTGCTGTTTTTGCATGAAGCAATCACAGCTACCATTGTGCCACCATCTACCCTCGTTTTTGAACGGGTGATTACAGCTACGGATGCAGTGCGTACTGCCCCTTTTGCGGCTTCATCAGCCAATGAATTCCCTTCAACGTGAACGCCATCACGTTGCTGACTCTGTGTGTGTATCAAGTGAGCTCTTGGTAGTTCGTTCTTCAACTCTGCTACCTGTTCCCATAGTTTCCTATATTTGATTGTGCCACCTTTTGAATCTCTGAACCCATTTTGTCCCCAATAGTGGAGGTATTCGTTGTATGACTGGTCACAGTAAAAGGAATCACACAATATCAGTGTGGGGAATTCTGGATCCGTATTTATCAATGCCAGTAGCAGTGCTTTTAATTCTGCCAACTGAGCCGTGCAGTCTCCAAGAGACTGCGTTTTTGTACAGCTTGGACGGAACTTGCCATCCTGCATCCTACCTTTTACAATAGCGCATGCTGCTCTGTATTGTTGCTTACTTCCAATGGCCGGTTGTGCAGATCCGTCGGTGTAAATAATGTATTCATACTGATCTAGAGGCATTATTTCGTTTGGTAGAGGATATTCTTGTTCGTATTGCAGGAATGCTTGTGTTTTTAGAATAGGGTCATATCTGTATTCTACATCTGTTTCAGTGAGAGAATTAGCCCACTGTATCCATCTTGGATGTAATGCTTTCGTATTTGGGACACTTGCCTTTGTGGCAGCCTCTAAGGCCGGTACCGGGGTTACGACAATTATTCGTTTTCCCTGAGCCAGTGCTCTTTCACTCAGTACAGCAGTCTGTACTGCTGTCAGAATTGTTTCTGTGGGTGCAAAACGCATTTCAGCATCTGTGTACAAATGCGATTTATATGCAATTGGTACTGTTTTGCCTTCATTGAAGGTTAAGTAAGTGTACCCTGATTGACCTGCGACTACGCGGATCACCAGGTTGCGTACGTTTACGCGTGGCTGTAAGTGTTTTGATGATATCATATCAGTTTGTAGGGAACGAAGTATATTTGTGTGTTCCTGTGTCCATTGTCTAACTGAAAAGTCAGGTCTTATGAAGTCGTAGAAAGGTTTTACTTTTTCTGCGAAATCCAAAATATATGTTCTGCCAAAATTCAGAAATCCCAGTATGGACTGTAAATTTTTCAATGATTTGGAGGCTGGAGCAGCGCGCACTTTTCTAAAAAATGGATTGCCAGGCTTTTGCCTTCACTGGAAAGCTCATATCCCAAAAATAGGACATTGAGGTGTGCTATTTTTGATTTTTTCAAATTAAATTTGTAGCCCTCAGAGGCGAAACCCAAAATGATGGTGCTCACCCTGTTCAAGTGTTCCTCTAAGTCATCATCCGTCAGATAAATATCATCTACATAGGATAATGCTTCCTCATCCAAATTTTGTAGTAACTCTGTTACCCTCCTTGAGAATAACACCGGGCTGTTCTTATACCCTTGGGGGAGTCGACAAAATTGACGCTGGGACCCTAGCGCTGAGAAGCCTGTCAAATATCTGCTTTCATGTGCTATGTTTTGGCAGAAAAATCCATTTGAGAAATCTAATGTTTTGTATTTTTTTCGCACAATGATATTCATTAATGCGGCACTGTGTGCATTCTGAACTGCAAATGTCTTCGTACATGAGTTTAGGTGTCTATAGTCTAAAACTAGACGGTATGAATTATCGGGTTTCGTTACGGGAAACAAAGGATTATTCATTGACGAGGTGCATGGTTCAATTACACCTTGGTATTCAAGTTGATCTAGGATCTCCCTGACCTGTTTTTTAGCTTCCTGTTTTATAGGATACTGTCTTTGTGGAGTTGGGTTTGTTTTAATTGGAATTACGTAGTGGGGTGACTCCTCATCCCACCCAACGTGGTTGCGGTATAATGCTGGAGCAAGGGCTACCGCCCACTCCTGTTCATATGTATGTTTTAGGTGTTCGGGGACTAGGTCGGAGAAAGCTGGAAAAATTACAGTTTCTCCCTTTGGGCATTCCATAACAATAGTAGGCGGCCAATCTCTTTCTGCTAATAGGATGTCGTAGCCAGAAGTCAGGTTCTCCCAAAAGAGACCCTTCACTTGTCTGGGCTTCTCCCGCTCCATTTGGAGTGTTATTTCATGTAACTTGTGTGGGACACTCACCCTAGTATCAGGTGTTTCCACCATGATATAGTCACTCAACTCCGCTGTCACTAGAAATTCCATCAGGTTACGGCGAGCTATTGTTACTTCTGCTGCGCTGTCTAGCATCGTCAGAGCCCATTCCCCGTTTAGAAGTTGAGTCCTCAGAATTCTGGGCATTTCTAACTTTGAGTTCTGCTACCTTCTTCTTTTTAAATTGAGGTTTTGCTTTGGGTTTTTCTTCTTTCTTTGAAGCGTAGTCCGAAGTGCATTGCCTGTATCTGGGCTTTGTACGCTCTTCTTGTCTCTGTTCTGACCATCCTTTCCTCTCGGAGTTTTTTGATGAACCCTGAAAGGAACGAGAGGAACGTGTATCAGTGTCCTGATTCCTGTCAGGTTTTTTAATGTTATCTCTATTCCTAAGATTATATCTCCTTTCTGGGGGCTCCTGTTGGGGAGACCTTCCCCTGGAGTGAGATCTGTTCTTTTGCTGTTTATTATTGTCCCATTTCTTCTTTGAAGAAACTGGTGTTTGCTTTGCTTGTTCTTTATCTGTACCTCCCACTAGTTGTGGCTTTACAGGTCTAGCTCCCAGACTGTCTCTACCTAATTCCGCATAAGCAGTTTAAATTATTTTAGGTAGCTCTGTCTCCTGTTGTAATGGAGTGAAATCTCTCAGACGTTGGCGTATTGCCACTGATGCTGCTTCTCCTTTAATATTTGCTAATATTATTGCAGATACCTGGACAAAGTTATTTAACAACTTCAAGAAGGGATACCATGAGTTCTGGTATATATTGCAGCGAAAACTGTACCCCAAGAAGTACAATCTTCTATAGAGGGAGCTATCCCCATTGGCAAGCAAATCGTCAGTATTCTATGCTTTTCCTTAGGACCAGTGTGTGGAAACACTGCCTCCAGCTGTGATATTTTTTGTGCTATCCAGAAGGGCATTTGTTCATGTTTAGTGGGCATTTTACCCATCACTGCGTGCAGTGTTTGTGGTGTAATTTTGGTTGTATTATTTTGGACTGGTCCTGTTTGTGTAGCCGGTGTTGGCTGACGTGTGAGTGTTCTCTTCACAAACTGTGTCATGTTTCTGTAAAGTCTTATGAATTCTTTATGCTGTACTAGTAAGTCTCCTCCTGGCATTGTATCAATGTCAGGATGTGGTGTGTAGGCCGCTAGTACTGGCCATGTTGCTCCGTCTCGTCCGAGCAGACCGAGTCTTACTCTATTTCTTGTATCGGGAGGGCGCCTTTAAACCAGTAATAATGTTCGTGGTAAGTGAGTGGAATTTCAATGTCCACATATGGACTGTATTCGTTCGGTATGTCATCTTCGACATAGTAGTGAAATGTTTTTGTCAAAGCATTTGCCTGCGGTAATCTAATCCATGAATAGAATATCTCTGTTCTATATGATTTGTGTGCCTCAATCACGAAGGTCACTTGCCCACCCCTAATTGTAACACCATATGCTACTAGTTTTAGGGTGACGGCATTTCTAACATTTTCTGCAATGTGTATTGCATCTGCATCATCTTCCTCTGTTGTGAAGTTTAGTGCATTCCCTTCATCT
This sequence comes from Calotriton arnoldi, assembly GCA_963921515.1. NCBI lineage: Eukaryota > Metazoa > Chordata > Amphibia > Caudata > Salamandridae > Calotriton > Calotriton arnoldi. The sequence goes on along the minus strand of CAWUFW010003003.1, from coordinate 1,814,679 downwards.
ACGTCTCCCTGCTCAGTCATTATTTTTAGAAAGGAGAGCGTTTCAAGGTAACTGAGATAAGGTGTTATGCACAATTAGGAACACTGTATCCTTCAAGCTTGATTAAACCAACAGCCAATACATAGGAATTTTCCTACTCAGCTGCGGCGGATTTTGTTCCCTCCCACTCCAGACGTCTCTGGGGAAATGTGAGTAGGGGTCTCTGAGAATAGCACGACTGAACTACTCAGATTTGACTGGTAAATAAGTGCCAATACCAACGTTGGCGGCGCCATGTCGTGTAGTTCCTATAAGACCTGTATAGGATCTGCGCGTTTAGACAACATACACTGCGGGACTGATGTCCAGACTGATTCCAGACACCCCCACCGGGTATGTTAGCCTGTGTACCAGCTAGCCACTATAACCTCCTCTTACCAAGGAGAGAATAGTTCTTGGCAACTATCGGACACGACAACCCTGATCCCTCAGGACCGTGGAAACAGTAACTTACTTTTCGCTCAGTCACTTGTGCTCACTTGTTCTCAGAGAGATACACAGAATAAACGGTTGGGACGTTTTTCAATAAGCATTTATTGAACAGTCGTTATTCTTGCGTAAAATAAATGTACTGAAATCACCAGTAGACAGTAGCATATATAAATGAGTAGCAACACTAAGAAAGTAAACAGATGGTAGGTTTCTACCATTTTGTAAAAATCATAACTTCAGGTAAGTATATAAAATACATCGCAATAAAATGCGTACTCCTACGATGCACCATAACTAGATGTACCTAAATGTGCCTAGCATGTGAGTAGGTGTAAAGCCAAGAATCCCTTTAGGATAAAGCCGACCCCATTACCTGATATGAGACTGCGGGACCCAGTTCTGGTCTCGAGCTGAACACCCCGCAAGGGATGTCAGATCAGTGCGAGCTGGAGCATCTCCATGCAGGAACCTCAGCGTCTTGCGTCAGTGTGTCGGCCGGGAGGTCCTGATCTCCTCTCTCTATCAGGGCAAGATGTGATGTTTATATACCCTAAGGTATCCCCAGGGGTCCTACCTTGCTGTGCCAGTGTCGGACTTAGGATGACGCGGGAATGAACTTTATACACAGTTATTATGCAGGAGATGTGGTCCTGTTGTGTTCCAAGAAACTAAGAATTCTCATGCATAATTTATGAGGCCAGTGTTCAGGGAAAACCCTACGTACTGTGTATAGTATTGTAACTAGGCAAAAGGTCAGTCCCTCAAATCTGTTATGTATGCAGTATAGGAGAGGATGTAGGTGAAGGGTTATGATGTTACCTGGACCTATATCGGGGTACCTATATGAAATATAACAACACATTTTTTATTTTTTTAGGCATGGGCAGAATAAGTGACTTGCCCAGAATCACAGCATGTTGAGCTGACACCAAGACCCATTTCCAAAGTCGGCTGCTCTGGCTGTTACGCCATATACTCTACCCTAAAGGGGAGAGGATGTGGCCACTGTTAGCTGCTTATTATAAACTTAGCAGATAGCCCTCCCATTTTATTATATAGACACATTTTGTGGAAGAAATGTGCGGTCCTAAGAAGTGCGCATCCAAAAGCAAAGGGACCCACCCTGGCAGTTCGACCTGGACTGATCCCACTGGAGCACGACCAAGGTTGATTTGCATACAGCTGGGTCCAAACTGAGGAGGCATGGTGTGAATAGTAACTATGGACCAATAGCGGCTAGTGTGGGGGCGGAGTGGTGGAGCGGGGGGTTTGGTGGATGACGGGGAGGTGAGGAGGAGGGAGGGAAAACAAATAAACATTAAAAAAGATACAAATAACTTACCTTCCGCCTGACGCTCTTTTCTGTGTCCTCGCTGCTGCGCAGGCTTTGGATGCGGTCTCCTTCTTCCTCTCGTCGTTTTCTCGGGCGGAAAGGGAAGGACTTCTGCCCTAGACCAACACGAAACCAACCAATCGGATTGGTTGGAGCAGGCTAACCCATCGCTCATTTTGAGGCTGGGGGCCATCGGCTGCAATCCCTCAGCTGTTTCTCAGCCTTGAGATTGAAGGCTCTGAAGTGTGCACGCCAGATTGGTTGGCTGTAGGCAGCTGGCCAATCTGACCTGCACGCTGGCAGGGGGCTGCATTAATAGTGCAATTGCACTAATCAGCCCCGCCCCCTGCCACCGCGCTGTAACAGCACGAGCCTGGGACACATTAATAAAATGGTATTTATTACCATTTTATTAATGTGTGTGCCTGCTGCACTCGCAGCAGGAGGGGCGACGCTCCTCCGCTATAACGGAGGAGCCGCCGCTGCTATGGACTAGAATGTGGCCCGAGTGATTACCAGTGGCTGAGATTAATTCAAGCATTCCATCCATCACTTTTTTGGAAACTTTAGTGCAACCCTTGTTGTGGCCTTGGCCTCAAACAACTTTGTGCATTGTTACATCAGCCAGCTTACAGGCGACAGCATTGCACCAGGAACACAGTCAGAGGACAACTCCCCTCACTGATTGGCTCTTTTATATTCAATTCGGCTCTGGGCACACTGGGCAACTGATTATTTTCCCGAACTGGCCCTCGTAACCCTCACAGATTCTCCCACAGCATCCTGTGTGAGCGTATTCCACTTAATGGAAGTGCAAGAAGACAAATAAAATCTTGAAGAAGGCTACCCACAGCTGAGAAACACATGCCAGGACTCCCTCAGCTGGATGCTGTTGCTAGCTTGCTGACAACATCAAATCCTGGCTTCTGCCACAGTTGTGCACCTAGAGGGCATGCACCATTGTATCATGCTCCAAAAATAGCCCATACCAGGCAGCTTGTGGCGGTTGCCGGAGCATCCCCAAATCTCTCTCAACCGAATACAGCCCTTATCCTTACCTGGTAACTGGCACCTTATGCCCAAAACAGTCCATAACTAGCAGAGTGTACCCCTTAAAACATAACTGCGGTCCCCCATAGACAAACACTTCTTTGGTGGTGTACATCCTACACCCCAAAACACTCCATTCCTGTAAGGAGACCCCCTGCAAAGTACATTAAGGAGGCCCCCCATTCCCCAGACCCAGTCAGGACTTCTCAGTCCCGCCAGTGCACAGTGCTGGAGGGGGCCGCCTGAAGCTCGGGTCACCCCACACTGCGGGGCTGCGAGGGCTATTGTTACGTCACTGTAACTTATCACAACCTTTCTAGCCCTCACCTAACTAGACAATTGGGTGTAGTTCACACATCCTGTGCAACACATAACTGGTGGACTGATCCTTTTTCCCTCCCCTCGACTACAACTCCTCCCTAGCAGCTAGCACTACCTTGTTCCCAAGCAATACATACCCGTGGCTTGCAAACATACCTCGGAAAGGCCCAGCCTTCACCCTCAAACTAACAACTAGAGACAAGACTCCCACACCCCCAAAATGGACCATACCTGCCACAACTCCCAAATGAAAACCCCATACTTGGCTTTCTGGCACCTAAACTACACAAAGCAAAGCTCCATGCCATTAACCCCTGCCAAAAAAAGTGTACCTGATGAGTAATCACCATCCCATACCCAAGGCGAAGCCACTTACCTGCATCCTGCCAGTCCATTTCACAAAACAAATCTGTGTGCCTGCTGGCAACCTGCCTCCCCGCACAAACTCCAAAATAAAGCCCATTACGTTGTGTCTTTCTGTCTCTCCATGAACCATAACAACAAAGCACCATCCCTGGTGTCCCGCTTCCCCAAACCCTGTAAAACAACACCGTTTTTGTCATCCTGCTGACACCACCAAAACTATTCCTCGCATTAGGCATAATGCCACTCGTCCACCCCCAATCAAAGCCTGGACACATGCCTCACTCCCTGCTGCTATGATAATGCTCTATACCTGGCATTACACCACCTACCCACACCAATTATAAGGCACACCACCTGGCATCCAGCCACCAATCACCCCCTCAAAATAAAGCACCATATATGACATAATATTAGCTCTCCCTAAAAACAAAGACCTGCACTTTGTGTCCTGTCACTATATGTGCTGACCTGATGTCCCTGCTTATCAAGCAAAAGCATGTACCAGGTGTGCTGCCGAACCCCTCCGACCCCCCAAATCTATGTCCTCGAGTCCTGATTCTCCTAAAATCCCCTACAAAATAAGATCCGAGAGAGGCATTGTAGTGTCCTGCTGGACACGTTCTAGTGTCTCAGCAGACACTGAGTTGGTTAGCCACTCCCTTGGGGGAGTGGACACACATACACCCGAAACCCATCCATCACAGGCGTCACGAGTGACGTGACCCTGCTAATAAAAGGGCCCGGGTTCACATGCTCGTGGCCATTTCTAGTAACCCACTAATGGTGTCTATGTGAATGATTTATCAGCATGTGGGCCTAGGGCCCACGACACAACAATGGTGACGAGGAGGGTCTGACCCCACGTGCCTGCTAAGGGGTGACCCTAACATTCCTGGAAGACAACGATCAGCCTGTTTAAACCCTACCCCACACGACTTACCATCAGCGAGATAAGTTTTGGGGTGAGGGGTAGACAGCTCTGCCGGAGCACCGCCATTTTCGCCTGCCTGAAGGAGGGGATCGGAGGCTCGGATGCTGCCACAGCCTGCCCGGAGGCAGTGGGCACTTGCCCCGCATAGAAGGTGACTCCTTCTCCCCCCTACTCCTGCCCACCTGCTGACAGTTGGGGTGAAGAAGGTTGCGCAGAAACGAGAAGGTGGCGAGAAGCAGCGCCATCGTGGAGAGAACGCACTCTACCTGTAACCAGGCACCGACCACGACATGCCCCGCTGATTAGGCATCCGTAAGTGACCCTCACCTGACACCAGTTTGCCCGGCATCAGGAGCACCTCTCAGCAGCGTGGCACGGCCATACCGCAACGTCTGCGGACGGCAAATGAAGGTGGCACCCCGCTAGCAAAAGGGGGAAGACAAGCTACCCGACCGCACTGGCGTGGAGCGGCGCCCGGCACCTTCAGCGTGCGCGGGTGCTAGGAAGCTGCCACCCGCCAGTTTGGTGCACACCCTGCCAGCGAGGGAGAAAACAGAGGCCGCATTAGCCCGGTGTGAAGCCCGCACCTTTTGAGAGCGGTGACGCGGAGAAATCCCTGCAGCGAGCGCCGTGTTCAAAGCATTTTTTCATTGCCAGCAAGTTGCAAGAAGACGCCCCGGCAGTCCCGAGTGGGCAGAAGAGGAAAGGAGAACTGCACAGCCCACGTACATGTCCCCCACTGTGCCCCCCTATCTTCATCGTGCAGTCAATACAGTCCGAAGGTAGGCGTGTGGCCGTATACTCTGACTGCCAGCAAACGTCTGGGCCCAGCACACGATGCCGCCACAGAATGGCTCCCGACCCTGGCGGCTTATGAGGAAAAGCATGGCAGCCCTCTGAAATTAGCCGCGCCGGCAAGGCCACCTCCAGCCTGCCGTTTCAGCCCCCGTGCGACCTGCATTCGAGAGAGACTGCCGCAATATAGACTACTAGCACCGGCAGCGCCATCTGGCTGCACCTCGCCCAACTGCACATGGAGATGCAAGGTATGCAAAAACATGCCGTCCACAATTAAACAGAAGCGACGACGCCCTGCAAATTTACCCCACACGGGGGCACAAAGTTGAATGCAAGCGAGGCCCCTGCTGCGACGTCCTACACATGTCCCAGCCAGAATAAAGCTGCTGGCATATATAGAGTGGCTGCAGTGCCACCTAGCAGCCCCCGGTAGCATTGCAACTGGACAAAGCAAGCAGAAAATAAGTAAGGCCACTGTGTGTGGATGAGATTCGTCACTTTCTCTCCCAAGCGTTGCCAGCCAGCCTGTAGAGACAGAGTCTGAGCAGGAACTATAAGACTGTTCACGGGAGCGCTCTCCGTCAAGTACTACCCCGGTGAGTTCACCATAATAGGAGAAGCAGCACAGCACCCGTAGCTGGTCTGAAGGGATCACTATCCTCATCACTGCCTGAGCCCTGCCAAGCGCCGAGTCTATTACCTGTGAAAGGAAAGAGGGCTTACAGTGCCTTGTGCTCCAGGCAGTAACAGCAAATAAAAAAACAATGAAACCGTAGGGTTCCACACACCCACTGTTGGCTCCAGGTCCGTTGCGAGGAGAGAGACTGAAGCTGTAAAACACAGCCAAAACAAGAACGGACTGCACCCTGTGCCCCCCAGGGGAGAGATACTGCAAATCAAAGGCGGCGCCCAAAAAAAAAAAGAAGAAAAGGAGCAGCATAGCCTGCGATGTCAGCAAGCACCAAGACAGTAACCCCTTAATGCCAAAGCAAGGGAAGAAAATTAGCCAAAGGAGCACCACCTGCCTCGTGGTGGCTGCCTAGTGCTCGCTGCAAGAAGGGGAAGACCTGGTAAACCCCGCAAGGAACTACACAACGCTCACAGCTGCTCCAGCCAAGAGAAGCATTAAGTGACCAAGTAAGGGCCAGAGAAGGCAACAAGACCGAGGGCAGCCAAGCCCTGTGAAGACGCAAGTGAGACGCGCCGAAAGTGCAAACCCCAGTAGCCGTCTCACGCCACCGCAAGCAAGAAGATTGCACCATCAACCCCAGTGGTGAGCGACCACCACCGCAAGCCAGAAGAGCAAGCACACTAAGTGCCAGAAGAGGGCACCCAAAAGGAAGGTGGAGCGCACAAGGTCAAAGTTGCGCAGAAGGCCACACCAGTGAACATGACATCATGGGCAGGCACCCTGGAGATACAGACATCTCCACAGAGAAGCACGGCTGAATGCAGCAAGGAGAGCATTCACATCTCCACCACACCAGCAAAACCCTGCAGCGGGCCGAAAGCAACAGAGTGGCTTCCCTCACATTGCCTCAAGACGGAATCGCTAGTGATCCCAGACAGGCAAGAGGAGAGTCGCACACTCCACGTGGCAAGCTGACACCACACCACGTTGCTCCAAAAACATGCATCACGTGGCCGGACGCCATATGCGTACCGCAAGCATGGAGCGTGCCACTTGAAGCGGCCAACCCTGCTAGGTATGCCTGAACGGAGGCAGAGGCAGACGCCACGACCTGAAGAAGAAGAGAGAAGAGCGACTGGAGGTCTTACCCGCATAGCCCAGAGACCATTGAAGTTGATAGGCCCTGTTGGCCTGTGTGGAAGAAGGTGCATGCTACTGCACCAGGAGGAAGAACCGAAAAGAAGAGTGACAACCCTGTCACCATAAAGAACCGGATGAACACAGGTGCCCTGGAGAAAACAAGAGGAGAAGCACAAGGACTCGTACCACGGCAAGCCAAGAGCGCACCCAGAGACACCAAATAGCCACCGAGGCGGACCGACGTCCCTGGAGACAGCACCATGGGAGAACGAAACGTAAGCTGCAGCAAGCGCGAACCGCGTCTCTCCCCAACACCTCCCAGTGCGACCGTCCATCCCCGAGCGTCAGCAGTCTAAGTCGGACGGCATCCCTGCTCCTGACCGCAGATGCCATGGGTGAAGGAACAGCCTCAGCAAGACGAAGACACATGGCTGCTAAGTCTCTCCAGACATCCCATCTCCCAGCAAGTTATCACCACCTGTTGTCCAGGTCCAATGGCAACCACATCATCATTGCCATGTGCATGACACCGCACTCAGCAGGAAATGTGGAAGTGTGACCGGAGGGTCTGCACTAAGAATCGGACAACCGACCAAGTTCAGATGGGGAAGTCGTGAGTGGCCGGGCCGGACGTTGGAGAGAACCCGAGCTGCTAAAGGAGCGCATCCCAACACACCAACAGCAAGTGAAGGGGGTGAGAACCAGAGAATGCCCTGGTGACCGCCCAGCGGGAGACCGAGAGTAAGCCGCAAGCATGCGCAAACAGAGTCTCATGCCTCACGTTTCTCAGCGTGTCCATCACGCCACTGTCACCAACGTCCTAGTAGCCCAAGAAGTCCAAGTGCACGGATGTAACTGCCTCCTCAAAGGAAATGGAAACACCTGGCCACCCCCACTCTAGGTGATTGACTCAAGAACAAAGGCCTGCAACCATCAAGGCAAGTCGTCACCAACTGTCGTCCAGATTCACCACACGGCTGGCCATGCCATCACGCCAGTCCTCGTCAAGTGCGTCAAACACTACCATCTCCAGAGTACCGATGGAATGGAGTCCTACATTGTTGCCACACCAGCCGATAAGAAGAACCAGAGCCTACCTGCTAACCTGGCTTACACCTGAACTGCGGCAGCAAGAGCATGTCTTGATCAAGACTCATCCACCCCTGAGGTTTGTGCGAGCGACTAGGCACGGGCTCCTCAGTTTTCTTGCAGCTGCCCCACGTCGACACACACGCAGCCCTAGCACAGCCCACAAGCAGTCCCGTGGCAAACCCGACAAAGGGCCTCCCCAGGCGGGAGAGTTGGACGAGATATTACCCCACCGACGGGTTACAGGATACAGCAAAGTAGTCTAACAGAGACTTCAGTCGATCAAGCAACACCTTCGTGAACCTTCACCCTGGACTCCAACCATGCTCTTGACGCACCCTGTTTTATAAACTGTTAGTACCCACCACAGACCATCCTCAATACCAGCGAAGTGGAGCAACTTCAGACCACAGGACATGTTTCCACTGGTATGCTACAAGAGTGCAGATGACATCTCCAAGCCAGCGTTCTTGTCCTGAACCACTCAGGTTAAATTATGAGTGCCAGCGAGGATTGTCCTGCTGCAGTCAGTCACCAGCCCCATGTCTGCTGTCTTCCCACTGCCCGACTTGTGAGGCGGATGGACCCTGTGGTGTTTAGTTGACTGTTATTTACCCCTACAGGGTGGACTAGTGGTTGTTTTGTTTTCATTAAAATTTGGGAGGAATGTAGTGTCCTGCTGGACACGTTCTAGTGTCTCAGCAGACACTGAGTTGGTTAGCCACTCCCTTGGGGGAGTGGACACACATACATCCCACACCCATCCATCACAGGCGTCACGAGTGACGTGACCCTGCTAATAAAAGGGCCCGGTGCACGTGCTCGTGGCCAGTTCTAGTAACCCACTAATGGTGTCTGTGTGAATGATTTATCAGCATGTGGGCCTAGGGCCCACGACACCACAGGCATCTTTCCGCCTCGAAAGATAGCCCTATACTTAATTTCCTCCCAGCCACCATTCCGCTTTTGTAAAAAGTTCGAGCTGACTTTGTAAGTCTTTTTTTTTTTAAATCTCGAAAACTGAAGTAAGCCCGAGGTTCTGGCTATAAGCGTTATGACACTTGCCCTCTGAAGCCTGAAGGCCATGAGCTCAAAAATTGGGCGACTTTGATTCTAAAAGCTCTCCAACAGAAACAGTGGGGAAGTTTGGAAGTCAAGCAGAGAGGAATTCTGTAAGTATCCTTTCCCAACAAGAAAGAGCTCCACAGAAGAGCATTGCATAGTAGTTATTTATCATACAAGAGCCAATTTAAGATTGGAGATTCCAGGCCATAAAAGGATGCTAAATATTTGGAACTCTTCTATACAATGAGTGAGCATCTGCTCCTAAAAAACTGGGGAGCAGATTTACAAGCCCCTTGCGACAACTTTATGACACCGTTGCGTCACTTCTGTGACGCAGCGGCGTCGTAAACAATGCGCCACTATGCGACATATTTACAACGTGACGCATCTAGGGAGATGCGTCACGTTGTAAAGCCCTGAGCTACATTATACCTGCGTCAGGTATAATGTATGCAGGGTGGGCGTTCCGTCGCAAGAAAGCCTCGTAAAAGTGACGCAGTGAAATCTACAAGATTTCACTGAGTCACTTTTACAACGCCGCTGCGTCAAAACCTTACGCCTGCTTGAAGCAGGCGTAAGGAGTGACGCAGCACAATAGGTATAGGCCGCCCCTGAGCATTGCTGGAGTTGCGTCGTGCTTGCGACACGACTCCAGCAATGCGCTGCCCTTACGACAAAAGATGCGACACGCATCTGTCTATCCTTGCGCCGTGGTGCGCCGCATTGTAAATGCGACGCATCCGTGTTGGGGCAAAAGGGTATTTTTGCGTGTCGCATCTTTACTGGCGCATCCCTGCTAATATGCAGAGATGCGCCAGTCCTTGTAAATCTGCCCCTGGGATGGGAAGAGGTGTATTGTGACCTGGTAAATTCTGAAAAGTGTCCTGAGCTACACCACATTACAGGTGCAGCGTTGGTAGCAACGTTTGTAGGGCAAGAAGTCGATACCAGAGAGGTTGTAGGTAGAAACAGGTTATTTACAGCGACCCCAAGAAGCAGCTGCCACGTGCATGCCCAACCTTCAACAGCCCCCTAGGCTAACAACGACTCTAGGAAGGAACACACAGCAAAATGCAAAAGATGCCACAATAAACTACTTCAATTCTGCAAAGTGTCAAGAACTACACCACATTACATATGCAGCGCTGATAGAAATATTTGAGCCACGTCAGCTAAAGCAAAAAGATTTTTGTCGAAATCTACAAACTGTGACCAGATGATGTGCAAAATCCTCAATTTTACTAAGAACATTGTAACCAAGATATCACAGAATTGAAATAACATTGATCATAAACAAAGCATGACATTAGGTTTGATCTGCCCTGCAAGATCTTTGCACAATAGTATTGGTAGTTTTAAAGTTCGTCTATGATTTCATGTTGGAATAAACACTTCTAAATCCCACTACATGATCTGAAATTAAAAGCTCTAGAGAAAATCGGTGTGCTGGCAGAAAGGATAGGGGCTTAAATGACAGCAAACAACTACAACATGTGGACTGAGATGTGCCTTTGAAAATGCTTTAAAAAGTATGGGAGGTGGTAAGGAGGGTGGAAGCACACTCAATTTTAAATGTAGGAATGAAGAAAGAAAAATGTCTTCCAGGCAAGAAAATAATGCAATACATGGGCCAGATTTTCAGAATTGCTGAACCAACACATTTGCAGACAAGACAAGAGGTGCATGCAAGACTATTTTAAAATGGAGACTAGAGTTATCGATAAGGTATTGGGTACATATGTGATGCAATCAAGAATATTAAAGGTGATTAGAGAAGCAGCATCAGCACCACTGACAGTCTTCATTGATCACTTTGTAAAGGTAGAGAGGTTCAGAAGGGTTGGAGAAGGGCGGGTGTGTTCAGATTCCAATAAATTAGGTGTAATATGGAAGCTGACAACCACTTTACATCAGTGGTGCAGGGATATAAGGGAATTGCTTATATAGTCAACTACCTTGAAAAGAGATGGCTCCCTGATGTTAGGTGATTTTATACATCTTCACAATAATGAGACTTTCGAATGTTTTTTCTCATTTGAATAAATATAATTTGAAAGGGATGCTCACGCCACAGATTGCAAATGTCTTCACTTACATACTCTCAGATGCACGGATATCAGCAACTGAAGCACAACCGGATTCATTATAGACACATTTAACCCACCAAAATGACACACACAGAATGTAAAGTAGCTCCACAGCCATGGAAGAAATCAAGCCGGAAACAATATTGCTTAGATGTGCATCACTATACATAATAAAGCCAATTCTTCAGAACACAGACTTGAAATCGGAGGAAAGCATAGGAATTTCCTAAATGAAACACTACAGAGATGTAAGGTTGCCCAGTAAGGTTGTTTGAAAGATCCTCAATAGACAAATGAGGAGCAAGTTCAGGTCTCTCAATTAGTCATGAGGAGACCATGGCACAGATTTGCAAAGGCTTTGCGTCGCCCTAGCGTCACGCAAAGTAGTGGAAGCCCTTAAGTCAGATTTACTAAGCCACGCAAAGTCAGCTTACATGGCTCAGTGTGGCTCAGGAAATCCAGAGTGACGCCAGGCAGCGCAAGTCGTTGCCTTGCGTTACACTGCTTTGGAAAGGAGTTCCATGGGTGATATGGGGGCGTTCCTATCCATCCAGCCATGGATTTTGGCGCATTCCCAGATGCACTAAGTATAGTAAACCTGGGAACAATTGCATAACAAGAAATATGTGCATTTCTCCTCGTTATTTCCTCTTTCCACGTGTGCTACATTCTGCAGCCCACATACAAACAGGAAAATGCCTTTGAGGATTATTTTTGTGTAGGAATGTGTTTTTGTGCAGTAAGGTGTCTCTTCCTGCGCAAAAACAATCCTGTGTGTAATGAAGGCACCCTTGCTACCTGGTGCAAGGGTGCCCGCGTTGGCGCTCGGAGGTACTTAGTGCACCAGTGCAGAGAGAGAGCAGGAATGTGCCATATCTTAGTGACATGCTACAGCAAATGTTAGTAAATTTGCCACAATGTTTCCGGTCCAGGGCTTTTCTCTTACATCTGGCTGTTCGTGAGTTGTTAGTCAAATTGGTCCAGTAAATGCAACCAATTACCATCATTTCCAGCACACATTATTTATGCACACCTATCTGGCGCTGTAAGACATTTGGAGACAAATAGCTGGAGGTGGTAGGAACCATATTGTGGAATAACTTGCCATTCACCATTCTGTCAATTAAAAAGCTTCTAAAACACACAGAAGGTGATGGGAGTATGCTTGCAATAAGTCTAACCACTGGCACATGCCATTTCTATTTTATTTGCTCCATGCAACCGCTTGGGGTAGCATTCCAACTCATTTTTCTTTTGTCCACCAATAGGAACAGTCCATTCAAAACTGCCAAACCAGGCCCACTCTGAACCGGAACACAAGTAGCCCAAGACCGGTTCACCCTGATTGGAGCTCTTCAGTCAGATGTAGCTTGGTTCCAGCGGTGTTTATTAACAAGCAGACATTTTAAAGAGGCCTTGAGATCTTGTTTTCAAGGGATGATTGAGTTCAATTATAGGTTTCATTTATTTGTAGATTCGTTTTTTTTATAACTTGATTGTTTGTTATATATATTTTAATTGCACATTAGAAGGTAATTGTAATGATCTGTAATGCTGGCAGCATGGAATGTTGTGAGGTCACTGCTGACCTAGTAAAGAATGTTGCCAGGAATTTGAACAGTTGAGAGCTGGGAAGTGTTGGCTCAGCTGGAGATGCTGTATTCCGAATAAACTTGTTTAAACTACTTGGAAACTTCTCATCTTTACATTGGCGACGAGTTGGAGCTGTGCAGGGGACAGATTGACGGCATCTCCACCCCTGGAAACATAATGCGTTCATCAGGCAAGTGCTGAAATTAATTACAGGTAAATTTGAAGATATTAATAGCGTTGGGAAGCTTTAACAAGTGACTTTGACAAGTGACTGTGAAGTCTGAGGACTTTAGCGAGTTGGTTTTCCCCAACAAGTTACTGTTTTGTGCTTCCTGCGTGGGCTTTACCAACGGCCGTGGTAGCGCGAGATAGACGCAAGATAGACGCGCGAGGCACTGGTGCGCGAGCAAGAGCAAGTCAGAGGCGCGAGGCACTTAATTAAGGGTGCGCCAACAGGAACGAGTCAAACGCATAAGAAGAAAAGGCTTTCGTTGTTGTAACCCCCGGCACATGAGTCGGCGCGCGTCACATTAACACCAGAAAAGGCTCGCGTTGTTGTGACAACCGGCGCGCGAGTCGGCGCGCGTCACATTAACAAGAGCAAAGGCTCACGTTGTTGTGGGATAAAGTGAATAAAGATTAAAGTAAATAAAGATTAAAGTAAACGGTACACTGGAGGCATAATTTGTGTCAACAAACAATACGTGAACAAACAGTTAAATGTGACACCGGCACGCAAGTCGGCGCGAGTCACATCAATTTCTTGAGGGCAAAATATACAAGGAATGAGGAGTAAACTAATGTGGCACTCGGTGCACATATCGGCGCGGGTCACATTAGTGTATGTAAAGTCAGCCAAATATTCTAGCAGCGTGTCAAATATCATGCGTTTGTAATTTTGGAGGCAAATTTTTGGGGGGAAAACTGCATTTAGAGTACAATAGTACTTCCCATACCTGCTTGTCTTCTTTGTCCTCTCTCCTGGTCTCACGAACGACGAACTCTAAGCATTAGAGGGAAGGACGTTGCCTTCTCGGTCTGGCATTAGAGGAAAGGGCATTAGAAATAAAAAAAAGGAAGGGGAAAGAAACATCATTCAAAACACTGGTGCTGACTCTATGAGGATTCTCTAAGTGAATGCTCTATTATTTATTTTAATTTCTTATGGTAACTTGTTATGTTAATTTAATATTTTAAGTTTTTATTTTACATTTTTGTTTTAGCTTATTGTATTGATTTTATTACAGGAATGGCTGAGCAATCCATGGCTTCGCCCCCACCTTTTTTATCCTCTCCTGGTGATCCACCTGTGCCATGGAAACAATGGAAAAAACTATTTCTTACATATATATTAGCCATTGGTGGAGATCGCTATGGACCCCTTAGGAGACAAGCAATTTTACTTCACCACCTAGGCATTGAAGGGAGGAGAATTTATGAGGATCTACCTGAAGTATCCTTGGGTATGGGGGATGGACAACCGAATAACGTTTTTGAAATGTCAATACAGATGTTAGATATTCAGTTCACACCCAAGACTAACCTAGTATTGGAGAGACATACATTTTTCTCGAGAACTCAGAGACAAGATGAGGACATAGCGTCCTACGTTGCTACATTGAGAGGTCTGGCATTGTCGTGCCGCTTCGAACAGTTGACGGATTCCTTGATTAGAGACCAGATAGTTAGGTGTACTAATGACAAAAGAATTAAAGAAAGGTTATTAATCAAGGATCCCAATCTGGAAGAGACTATCAAGATTGCCAAAGGCATGGAGCACACAGCGATGTGGTTGAAGGAAATG